>APFE030810223.1:133524-197959 GCA_000404065.3 Pinus taeda
ATTAAAAGGAGAGAGCCCTCTCCGATTGCAGGTGGGCTAGAACCTGCAATCAGAAGATTGGTTTGTGGTTACCTCGGCCGTATCCCTATTAGGAGCCTAGGGACAACCTGAGTGATAACAGGTACTAACCGAATCAATCAACACTATTACTTTTTTCTTCTTGATATGTCCTTCTATCTTGAGAGCTTTAGGAGTGGTAATTCCTACCAATGCATTAGAAGATATGGTTATATTCATTTCTTCTTTCTCTAGGGTTGGTTCTTGGTGCATATCCTTTTCTTTTGACGTTTCTTGTTCCTTTTATTCCTCCTCTTCACAATCTATGTAAAATAATTTATTCTCAACACACTTATGACGTTTATTGTATTTGATATCACAACCGTAACACAACCCTTTTTCTCTTTTTTCTTCCAATTGGTGTGGCTTCAAACTTGTAGATTATGAAAGGCTAGGAGCAACAACACTTCCATCTTTATAGTTGTGAGTGGTAGGCTTCATTTTTTCCGTAATTTTTCTTTCAATTTTTTCTTATCAATCTGAATGCCTTCTCTAATGAATCAAGTTCCTAAAGGAAAGCCTTATTTTGGATGTTATCCTTTAAAGCCCCTATGAAGAAATCAATCATATTCTTCTATCAAATATCATTTACCCTTATATTCAATTTTTGGAAGTCCTCAATGTGCTCCACCATTGAACCCTTTTGTTTGAGATTGATCAATTGGCTAAAGAAGGTGTTTCTCTTTGTATCCTCATAATGTGCTATCATTTCCTCCCTAAAAATTGACCAAGTGACAATTTGTTTACTAGAGAAAAGCCATTGATACCATACAAATTGATTAGGTTATTATAAAGTTTCAATACACACCTTTTGTGTGTCTTGCACAATATGGATATCAAAATATTACTGCATTTGTAGTATCCATGTTACAGGACCCTTACCATCAAAATTCCTCATATCGATCTTTGGAATATGGTGGGTCATCAATACAATGTTAGAGTCTTTGAAATCATGATTAACATTTATTTTGTTCATATCATGAATTTCCTGTACTACCTTTTCGCCATTAGGAAGCCTTTGTTGTAGCAACTTTGTCAAACCTTTCTTCAAACCTTCCATGTCTTTCTTCAAATATTTAATGTTTCCTTTCAGCTTTGCTTATATAACATCGATCTTATCTTCCATGCCATTCTTCAAACTATTCATCTTAGAATTGATTCCATTCTTCAAATCATCCATCTTAGCTTCTGCTACTTTTTGTGAGAGCGAAATTTGTTGCATTTGGTCTTGTAATTTTGATATATCATGTTGCATTTCTTTCTCTTATTCATGTGTCATAGTAGAGTTTTCAAGTTGCTTACTAGGTGTTTCCATTTTCTTTCTTCATGGCATTATTTAATGATAATTATGCTTCACTATTCCCTTTGAATCACTTCAAAATATTTTTTCAAACAAAACTTATGCACATTTTAAAAAATTACACACCTTTTTTCACTTTGTAGGAGCTCGATATTGAATCTATTGTATTTCTATAATTCCTAATCTCCAAGGTCTGTAATTTCATTCTATGGTATTCCTCTGAGTCTTCTTTCCAACCCCACAAGTCAGACCAATATTGGTGTCTTTAGGAAATAGTTATGCGCGATCTCCCACAATGGTCTGATTATAGAATGGTTCAGTAGAGTGAACTTGTACAGAGAGCCACATGTTAATATTTTGATATTCGGCCCTAAAATTTCTAGATGAAAAACTAAAATTCATAAAATTTTAACCACTTTTTACATAATTCAAATCTGATGCTTGAAACAAAAGTTATTACAATTTTCCCTAGGTCACCTATTTGAGACAGAATTTTGGAGCCTTCAAAAACCCTAACTTCCCCAGATCATATCTCTGAAAATATAGCGAACCAAGATCTGAAATTTTCGCATGAAGTACATTAAGATTTCAGATCCACGTTGTAAACGTTTCAACTTTTGAAGCCTCGTAGAAAAAAAGTTATATCAAAAATGCAAGGATGTCTTGTTTGAAGAAGTGAAACCCTAGAATCCCAAGTTCTGATTCTGAATGTTATGTAACCATCTCAAAAAATAGAAGAAGAGATAGATGAAAGACTTCAAAATTAGCCTATTTCAGGGGGCAACCTCCTTTACATTACACAAATGAACAATTATTGGATGATTCAATTCACAAAACCTCCTTTCTATGTGTAGGAGTCTAAGGGGTCACAATATAATCAGAGTCGACATAACAATAATAATGTAAAGGCACAACAATAACAATAGTGGGTTTCTATGGGGCACAATAGTAACAATATGGGGACTGCATGGGCACAAAAATAACAATAAGGGGCCTACTCTCACAATAACAATGAGAGAATACACTAGTATTATAGGGACCTAAAAATTACCATGTCATAAAGGCTACATAAGCCTAACAAATCAACGTCAAAGTGTGAGACATTCTCATTCCCATCTTGACAAATATTTTTTCACATGTGCTCCTCATTCTCCTCTAAACAAAGAGGGTTGTTGTCCAAATTCCCATCGCTTGCCAACTAAATAGATTGATTATTTGTTGTCCTAACATTAAAGTCTTTGATTAGGACCATATTTCATAAACTCCTGAAAGTAGCAATATCCCTTTTTAAGGCCACATAAGGATCTTCTTTATCTAAATTTTTCTTCTTGTAGAACTTTGAGATTTTTGGGGAAAAGTAACATGCAACCAACCTAAATGTTACATTGTTGTCTATTATATTTAGCCATATGAATTGCTTATTTGGATCCTCTTTTTCCAATTTCACTATTCCACTCCATATTTCTCTTATTAGAATGGTGATCCCTCCATGTCATTTCCCTATACTAGTCTCTTCATTCCACACTGAAATTTTATTGTACCCTTCAAATTCTAGAAACCTGCAACCATCATGCTCATGAGCTTTTGTAAGTACAATGTTGTCTTTCCCTTATGCTATGGTCCCTAATCTCGGTCCTCTCCTGCATGGGTGACCTCTACAATTCCCACTCACCATGTTTAGATACTCCCGGGGGGGGGGTTCGAATCCCTATTTTTGATGTGTTAAGCATTCAATGACCCATGCTTTCCCTTTTTTTAGCCACACCCATTTTCCTACATCTCTTGCTGATTTCACTTTCTCCCATTCTTTCCTTCACTCATCTTGTTGTTCAAGTGTTAATTCATCATCAAGGTAAATATGAGTGCCTCTAAGTAGCACTCTATTATTTATGATATCCATCTTGTCTTCTATACTTTTTAATGAAACTTGAACATGTCTATTCCTTCCATTTTATGCCTTCCTACCAATTATCCTATTTACATCTTGAAAATAAGTTGTCTAGTTCAACTTGTCCTTGAGAAAATCCCTTGCTAAAATATTTGTTATTTATTTTTCTCCATATTCTTTTAGGCCTTTGATTATTAATTTTGTGGCCTTGCCTTGTCTATCGTTTTCTTGTTTTATTTACCTCTTTATTTGTCTCTTCATAGTTTCTTTTTTCTCAACCAATGGTTCCTTTACCACTTGAGCCCAAGGTTTAGCTTCTTCTATTTGTTTCTATAATTTGATTTCTCTCATTTACATGTTTGCAATTGTTGATTGAATCTCTTCCATCTGATTTGCTCTTCTATTTTTCCCCACCCATATGTCATTTTCTTCTACTGCCCTCGTTTTCTCTAAATCTTGTTTCAGCGTGGTCAACTCTTGCTGCCTTCTTTCCAAATTGTTTTGTAGGGTTATTACCTACTCTCTGAAAACCTTGCTTTCCCTTCCAAGTTTCTAACAGACTTCCAAGATTTATTTTAATTTTAAAACTTCATGTTGCCCCTTTAGTTCAATATACTCAATTCCTTTTTCATGCTCATGAGTTCGCTTACATAGAGCTCCGACGACCACAACAATGGAGTGTTTGTGGGGCTGTATGTGTCCTTACTGCTCTCTTCTCTGTTTGCTGGAATATCTTCACTTTCGTTTTTCTTTTTGTCCTCGGTTCCGTTTGTTTTGATAAGACCTATTTATTCTTGTTAATATCCCCATCTTGGTCTGTCTTCTCTTCTATTAACACATGCATTTTGGCCATGAAATTTGTATAGTTTTTTGTTGCTTTTGGTAAGATCCATGTGAGATTTTTTCTCTATGACTGTCTTAGCTTTTTTTACTGCTTACACCATAAAATTCCTTTGTACTATTTTTCATTCACAAATATCACTTTCTCAGTTATGCCAACTGCATTATCTTAAGAAAATTCTGAGAGAAAGGGATTCCAGTTCCCACTTATACTCATCGAAATAGTGTTGTATTATGGCTCCCTATCCCCTCTTGAGATTTGGAGATTGGGATTCCACAATGTGCACCTTCCTTCCTTCAAAAATATCCTTAATGCTGAACTCAATATTTGCCTTTGATACCCACCTGTTATCTCCCCCCTGTTTGAATTGTTTCTTCTTAACTATGTGTTCTCGAGGTATTTAGTTTCCACTAAAACAAATATTTTTTATGCCATGGGCCCCACCGTCCCCATATCTGGTTAACTTAACACTTTACTTGTGACTCAGTTACACGAGGTTTAACAGAAGGTTTAAGGGACCATATTTTGAAAGGCTATTGTTTTGGTTTGTGGGTTTGAAACCCCAGTAATGCACATAAGAAAATAATATTAAAAAGGTAGAGATGTGGGTTCGAAACACCTATAGTCACTGGACTCACCTCGCTCTGTGGTCCCGCTGTGTGCTCCCCGTTTTGAACTTAAACCCTTTGGTTGTTCATAGTTTTCTATGCCCTCTCATTCACTGTTTGTTGTTCCCTCTCACTCACTGTGTCTCTAGTTGTTGCTCACTGCTCGTTGTCCTCACTCACTGTCTACTGGACCCGCTCACTCGTTCCCTCTTGCTCATTGTCATTGACCTGCTCACTTGTTCCCTTGGACTCGCTCATAACATTACGATGTATCAAGAATAAGCACAAAAACAGAGGCCCCAAATCAAAATAGAAACAATTAATTGCAGAATCACTCAAAACATCCAAGTGTATCATGAAAGAGCTAAATAAATAACCTAATTCAAATAACATTTCACCAAAAGAATTGAAAATTGAGTGAGTTATGCCAAGTTTTTGAAGTTGTGAAAAAGTTTCAATAACCAGGTTTTAGCAACTCTGAAATACTTGAAAATGTAACTAGAAAAATTACCAGATATTATCTATACGACGAAAAGTATACTTAGAGGTGAACCTTCAAAAATGACAATGAAAAAGAAGCTTGTATGAGAAAATTAAGGCCTTTTCAATTCTACTCTACAACATACACACTCAATCGTGAAAAAGAAATGTTTCCTAAACATAAATTTCCCAATAAAAATGATCAAAATTTGAAATTCTCAAAAACAAAAGCTTTCTATAACCATCGAAAACATAATTTTCTAGAAATTGTTATTGGTTCTCATCATTGTCTTGATGATTAACCACATTTATTAATCAAAATAATCACTAAAAAACATAATGTGATGAATCCCAAAGTATTACATAAAAAATAGAGATTCTTAGACACTAGGTTTTAAAAACAATAACTTCCCTACAAATTCAGAAATGGTAACTATCGAAAATAAAAATTTGCAGAAACAATAGTTGTTTTTCAACAGAAATTTCAATAAATGTTAACTGTTGCCAATTTTAATTTCCAAAAACTAAAACTTTGGAGAAACTGTAATTCCCAAAAAAAATTCCAAAATGGTCACTATCAAAAACAAAAACTTTCAGGTAGGGTATTTACAAAAATAATAATATTGTTTGAATTCGAATGAATGATTTTTCCTATCTCCTTGTTGGTTGTTTCCTGACTTTTCCCTATCTCCTTGTTGGTGGTTTTCCTAACTGTCCAATTGTATGCAGAGGCCGAAATTGGCTTTTCATTCTCGAGGAGGCTCAAGTATTTTGCAAGAGCGGGGTCATCCATTTGTGGAGTGGAACGTGTCCTGCGAGAATAGCCACAATGAAAGATCCAATCTGGACAAGAGGTTCCCTATGGTATTAGACCCTATTAAGAATTCTCTTGTTGTATTTTTTCAAAACAGTGGTAGTGAGGTAGCTTCTTCTCTAGTTTCCAAGATTATCTAGTCATTTTATATTAGATTTGGGTCATTTTAGGAGAAGCTTTCCTCGTTGCTCTCTATGGATATTGGTGGTCCTGTCCCATAATGAGTTTGTGAGCCTAGAGACTCTTATGATTAAAAATAGTTATTTCTTGATGTCGACATAATTGTGAGCTCCGAGTCAAGGAAAAATATCACTGCCTGGAAGAAGAAGCTTGTTAGATACAAGAAACTGTCCAATTGTTCTTTGGTTTCCTCTGATCTTGGATCTTCTTTCCAGGAGGGCATGTAGGAGGTCCATCTCTTCTCCAATCAACCCTTTGTTTCCTACTGGTGTCTTGGAAGCTTATGATGCTTCTCCTCATGGGTCACCTGTTGTTGTCCCACCCTTACGATTGTCATGTCAACCAATGTAAGGGGCCTGGGATCGACTCCCAAAAGAAGGTCCCTATGAAGTATTATCAATTTTAAAAAGAAAAAAGTTGTTTTTTTTTCAAGAGACATTGGTCGATAAGGAGAAAGCCAGGGACATACTATAAAAGATATGCCAAAATTGGGATGTTTGTCGATTAGCGTAGTTGGAGACATAGGAGGCCAGCCGGAAATGTGGGATCCCAAAAATATTTCTCTTCATGCTTCCAACTCCTTTATAGGGATTATTTTAATTGGTTGAGCCGAGAGGCTCATTCGACATTCCAGTATGATGTGTAACCATGTCCTTCCTTCATCAAAGTTGAAATTTTTCTCATGTTATCCCAAATTGGATCCCTCTCGGTTCATGTTAAATCCGTATTTAACATGGATCTATGCCAGTTATATTCAAGGTTCAAGCCATCATCTGCACATTATTAATATTTATGATCCTTATTCCAATTGGAAATATTTCTAGGACCGCCTTGACTCTAGTGGTCTAGTGGAATTGCATTCTTTAAATTTGACAAGAGATTTAAACTTGACAATGTACGTAGGCAGGGTGTGGGGTTATAAGGGAAAATAAGAAAAGCTGGAAGCATATTTCAAATAATTATTTACTCAAAAAATGCTTCAAGATGTCATCCCATTCCAGTTAAGGACGAATTGGAGGAACAAGTAGTCTAGAAACGAGGTCATTTCCAAGGGATTGGATCATTTCTTCATCCAATCAAATTTGATTGAAAGACTAATCATGAGCAGATCTTCCTTGAATGGTTTGGAAAAAGTGAATATATATAATATACTTTCAAGTTTAATCACTCTTGGATTCAAGAGAGGGATTTTTTGAACTAGTTTAGATCATGTGGCTTAAGTCGATTATAGTTTGTATGTTGTCTTGTATGGAGGTTTTCAACTATAAATTGAAAAGGTTAAAGGAAGAGGTTAAAAAATGGGAAAGGAGGAAAAACAAGGAGCTTATTAGGGAACTAATTTCCATCAACTTAAGATCGAATCTCTAAATTACCCGATAGACTTGGAATACTTCTTTGACACCAAAAAAAACGTGACATTAGTTTTAGAGGAAAGGAAGAGTTAGATTTTGAAGCTACAAGAGGAGTGGCCATTGAAGATTAGGGCCATTTGTGTAATTGAAGGGGATAAGAACACAATTTTTCCATAATTATGCTTAAAAAATAAGAAGGAAAATGTTATATGGCATATTAGGGACGAAGAGGAAAAATTGTTAACAAGGAAAAGGAAATACATTGAAAGGAAGTAGGAAGATTCTTTAGTAATTAGTTTAGAGCTAAAGGAATCAACAATGCCAATAAGATGGAGTTTGTAAATATTTTTCCTAATATGGTGAGTGCAAAGGAAAAAGAGCACTTGGGAAGACTGATAATGATGGAGTTTATTGGGGTTCTAAAAGCCTTGGCTAAGGATAAAATCCCAAGACTAGATGGTTAGTTGGTTGAGCTTTTCCTTCATTTTAAGGATATTATGGTGTTGTAACGGCTACAATCACCCTCCAAAATTTTGCCTTGTATGAAAATTTCAGAGCCTGCCTTGGATCCTGCGATCGATTATTCTTGGTCACTTGTTGGTAAGCTGATGATTTCAAGCTCCCCTTCTTGATCTTAAGAATTGTCTATGTTCTCATACTTATGCAACATGTGTCATCTTTGGGCATAGGGGTTGTTGTTTTTCATGGAAAGGGCATGTTGTTTTTCCTCAAGGGAATTGTGCACGTATGAGTGGTTGTCATCGCATAGACATGTTTCACACTCACTTCACACACTCTTGTCACTAAGGTTGTTGCATCAAGCAAAGTATGTCTTATGCATTCTGGATGGTCTATGTTGTGTCACTAAGTGTCCGAGTGCGATCAAAGTCGATTCCTCATTGTTTACATCTGTGTCATTGATCTCACGCTTAGCCATTTCCCAAGCAACCTAGCCTCATTCAACTTCCTGAAACTTTTCACTTTTCTTCTACAACCATCAAGCTTCTTCCCTTGCCTACTGAAACCCTACAGCCTACAGAGACCCCAACAAACGCTGCTCTCAAGAAATGCATAGAGCAGCCAGGCAACCAATACCACTCTCTAGGAATGCGTAGAGCAGTCAGGTTGCCTTGCATTCAAAAATTGTGCAGAGGCGTCCTCCCACGGCTCCCATCCTGCAGTAGTTTCCTATGCCTCAAAAATGCGCAGTGTTGTCCAAGTTGTCTTGTTGGTCTTGAATGCAGAAAATACGTAGACGGGCCTCCCGTGGCCTCATCCCGGAAGTAGTCACTTCCCATGGAAACTTGTTGATCCATTACCCAGTGACTACAAGAAAAGTTTACATGCTAAGATCACTTTGAAGTAGTTGAGGAGAAGGACCAAGAAACTAAGTTATGGAAAAAGATCAGGACCACATACAAAATATGTGAGATGCATGACCATCTCGAGAGTAAGTATGGTAAGTAAAGAATATCTTTCAAAGTACACCTCTTAGTTGAGTTTGCAAGAGTTCTTGTCATTTTCATATCATCCTATATTCAATAACATGCATGTGCGAAAACACAAAAAAGTCATTTCATGTGTTTCCTCTACATGTTTTGCTTCCTTTCACTTGTTTGACCAAATGTCATTTTCAACATGTTGATTGTTATGCCATGCTTGCGACCTTGTTCTGGTGATGTTGAAGGTTTGTGTTTGAGTTGTATTTTATATCTAAACATCTATCACACTCACACACAATGTTGTAAGCATTGTCACACAAGTGTAGACACGGTCATCTGAAGGTCTATTTGAAGTGTCGCACTTGTTTCTTTCACCATTAGAGAGTCTTGCAGTCAGTCACATTGAGCATATGTTGTTTTGTTGGTTCGAGTCAATTCATGTTGAGTGTGTGTTCGCAAGGTCATGTATACACGATTTCACTCGATCACACACTGTTTCCGGTAAAACTAGTGTCACTATTTGATCTGCTAGTCCAACTAAGATGGGTATCTATCTTAGAAACAAACAATTCAAAGAAACTTGTGTTTTCCTTTATGGATTATAGATAAGAGATAAGTAGAGAGCACCAACCTCAATCCTTCGCTTGGCTCCTTGCTTGTTTCCTCTCTCCTTTGATAGAGCTTTGCCACTCCTTTCTCACTTGTCTCGCTTCAAAGAACACCCATAGAGGCAAAGCAACAAAATACCATCAAAGCATAGAGATATATAATACCATAAACAATGTAGAATTAGAAGTAAATTAACCATACAATTGCATTCACAAATACAAGATTTACAAGTACACAAGTATATGGAGGAAAACTCAAATAACTTTATTGATAGTAGAAGTAGAAGAGAGGATTACAACCTAGTTGTCTGGTCCAACATCATCCTCCTAGCATGAAATCCCTCTTCACCTCATGAAAAGCAAGATCACCAAAAAATACAATGTCTCAAAGAGAAACCAACAACACTTCCTTACAAATTACAAAATTCCAGCCTCTGGATCTCTAGGATGAGGGATCCATTTATAGATATTTGCAAAGAGGTGAGTCAGCTTCTGGGTTTTTGATTAATGTAATTTCATTGATAGTTCTTGGTTCCAGTTAGAGATTTCATGATCTCTTACTCATCCCTGGGCGAATTCAGAGAGGCAAGTGTCATATGAGCAGTTTCTAGAGGATTCTCTAATTTTCCACCTAGCAAACCGCCTCTACCATTTGTCTGCTCTCGCTCATCACACCCTACAGAAGGGATTTTCAGTATGCATCACACCCTTGTGTGTAACATGTGAGATGCATCGCACCCTCAGCATGGAGCAGTCTGTATGGTCTAGTTTTGACCAGTTCTGAGTAGTTTTTCAGGGATAACTTTTGGGAGATGATGTAATCAGTTGACCTTGATCCTTCAGGGTTTGAAACAACACTTTTATGGGTTTGAGAGCCCTTGGTTTATTGAAATATGTGAATGGGGTTGCAGTGCCCAAATATGTCTATAACAGTTGCCCCCTAAAGCATGAGGTCATAAATCTTCTAATGTCGAGTGAAATGCTTTATCATGAGGATCCGAGGTTTTTCGAACTGGAAGGTGACCTGTATAAAATACAATACAATACATTATCTTCATATTATTTTCATGATCTAGCTGAGGCGGGAATTCCAATACTTAGATTTATAAATTCATTTTCATGCACATAGGACAGACAATCATTTGTGTGGCAGACTGATGATTCTGGTAGAACCATCATCCTTTAGCTTGGATGATCATCTGTGCAGCTATGGAGTACATTTGATGTCTTTATTTCCTTGAATATATTGCATCTCGGATGGATGAAATTAGATCCGGGGTCTTCAAACTCGTTCAATCTTTGCCCGATGTACAAGTCAATCCATGTGAAAATATGTCTTGGAGTCGAACATGGGAGGACATCACCTGATTACCAGCCAATGATGTAAGTTGTTAACATGCGCGAGAGGAATCACTGATAATGATAATGACCCTCAAGTTACTACAGTACAATTCATGTGGTGTGAATATATGAGTTGATGTCGAACACCATGCAAAATATTTCGATTGAAGGCCATTGATGTAAACCTGTCGCCGAAAGTGAGAAACTTGCCATTGAGGCATGCAATCTTCAAAGGACTGAAAGGGTTGTTCATAAGTCAATTTCTTGGATAATGAGCCGATGTCGACAAGAAGTGACCCGTTGTAGGAGGGCCTTAATGAATCCCACATCTACGACACGAAATGAAACAAATGATTTTCTGGAGGTGAAAATGATATGATGATACAAGGTTCCAAGTGGCAATCATGAAAAATAGGGCGTGAAGGTATTGCAATGGATGAGGCGTTAGCTGGGTTGGTGAATTCCCTGAGTGACTCCTCTTGAACATATCGGCGACACTATGATGGAATGGTAGCATTAACCCCATGGATGGTACGGAGGACCAATGGTTATGGTGAATGGAATAACCCAACCCAGCTCAATCATGGTGACAGAGTGAAAGTGTCATGTTCAAGAACAACCTACTACCAATGAAGTTCTTCAAGTTTTCTTCCCTTTTTCCCCAGTCATTGCTGACCAGTACCTCTTTGTTTTTGTCAAGCTTGAGGAGAATAACATATTCTTGTTCTATAATTTTCCGTTCGGGCAAACCTGTCACCCTATTTTAGTGAGTCTAGTGACAATGAAACTCGCTCTTGTCCGGATGGACAAGTTTGTCGCTATTGTTTTAACGAGTTTAATGACAAAGACAACTCGGTCATTTTCATATTTAGAGAGTTTGAAAAGAGACGGAAAGGAAACTCCAGTAGTCCATTTTCGTGGTATAATCCCTTAAGTTCGAAAAAGTATAAAATAATACAGAAGGGATGACTTTTCGATAGTTTTAGCAAGCCAAATAAGACACGCGGTCTATCTTTTTGTGTAATGATCCCTCAGGTCCAAAGAGATTAAAATATAGAGGAGGGATGGTGCTTCCTTTTACTTTAACGATCTAGAAAGGGCAGTGGCTTGGCAATCTTTTCATATTTTACGAGTCTAAAAAGAGCTTAAAAGAGACTCATTTTTTAGGAACGATTGATGTATCCGGGTAGCAACTGGTTCCAGGTAAGTTTGGAACTTCTCAGACACGGCAGTGTAACAAGGGTGGGTAATAGAATCACTCGTCGCAGCTGTTCCTCAAAAGGGTAAACAATCAAGTGGAGGTGTATGATTGGCTAAAAGAGTGGAGGTGACGGTAAGAACACGACCAAGGCTCAAAAGGTTGATAGTAATGTGATCACAAGGTTATTTATCGAGGGTGGATTCTTTTTTTAATGAGCTTGAATATTTTAGAAACTATGCTCTGTGGCGGGTTTATTTTTTAACGAGCTTGAACCCTGTGGCAACACTACTCTTTGCTAGGTTTATTTTTTAATGAGCTTGAACTTTGCAGAAACATTGCTCATTTCCAGGTTTATTTTTTAATGAGCTTGAACTTTGTAGAAACATTGCTCGTTCTAGGCTTTTGATAATGTCTCTTGGTAGATTTATTTTTTAATGAGCTTGAACACTACTATAACATGTGCTCATTGCCTTTTTATGCAAGCTAGAAACGAGCGAGCTACGAGGTTAAAGGGTTGAGAACCTACAAACTAAGAAAATAAAAGGTCACTTTTCACCTGCATACAAAGGTTTGCATGCCCCCAGGTGTAAAGAAAAGTAGAGTTTCCAGGTCACCATATAGAAGTTCTTGCATTTAAGCAAGGTTGTTTTGTCCGTGGAGCAGATAAAACACTTCCTTGGCTTTTTCCATTGAAATAGACAATGGTGAATTGTATGGGTCGGCACTTCCAATCACATAACCTTCGAGGAGATCCTGTTTCGGACTGATCCCATATCTTACACGGAAATGGCTTTTCAGACAAATCATATAACCTTCGACGAGGATATTCTGTTTTGGACTGATCCCATATCCTACGTAGAAATGGTGTTTCAGTCCAATCATATATCCTATGAGGAAATCTATCTTTTCATCTGGGTTCTCCTGCCGAAGTAGACCAGGGTGCATGCCCGCTAAGCTTCGTTACATTCACTGAATCACTCACGGTAATTAGGTGGATGAACTGGAGGTTGAAGAGACATTCCTTATGCAAAGATACCATTTAGGGATGGCATTTGACTCGTAGCTGTGTTTGAATCGGGAAATGATAGCTGGTCAACAAGTTGTACCATTCTACCTTCATATGGGAAACACATCACCCGAAAGAGTGAGGAAACAATAGCTCCCATGTTGTAAATGTAGTCATGCCCAAGGAGTAGATTGTAATCTAGTGGCCCTTAGACTACCATCAAGTTCAAGTGAATGTTTTTCCTTCTCAAAGTTATAGGAACATTTGGAAGGATCCCTAATGGTTGATTGGTTCCTTTATTGAAGCCTGACAAATTCTGATTCTCAGGCAGAAGCGATGGCAAGCCAAGTGCTTTCCAAGTAGTTGAGGAAAGGATACTCACATAAGCCCCTTCATCTGTGATAGTGTCAGCCATGATCATTCTATAAACTTGAACTCTGATTCTGAATGGCACATTAGATGGAAGGCAGCATCCCGCTAGTAGATTCAAATCAAAGGAAATGACTAGATTGCTTGGAGGAGGGACCGAATAAACAGCCAGATGAGTCCCTTGAAATGGGGAACTTCCTTCCTGTGGTAAAGGAATGGGTAGATTCCCCCCATGTTCATCAAAATCTGTATTAACAAAAAGAATTTGAACGGTGTCGTTCTGATTCTCTTTGGAGACTGTATCATCTGAAGGTGGACCTTCTGAAGGCAAGATTGGGTCGGTTGTCATCCTCACCTGTTGACTTTGGTCTGGTGTGGAATCAGAAGGTTTATCTTCAATGATAGGCGTTTCGACCGAAAACAGAGGTATGTCAGTAGGATTTTCAACTAGCGACTAGACTTGGCAAGAGTTTCTTGTGTCCAGGCAGAAGTCGTTGCGGTGAAGCAAGACAGTTATCCAAGACTCTTTTAGCTTTGTCTAGGAAAGGAAAATGGTGGAGGGCATGGTCACCTTCACACAATCTACAAGGAAATTTAGATTTTCCTTTTTGTCCATTGACTTCATTTTCACTAGTCAATGGTGTATTCTCAACATGATCAATAGAGGTTGATGACACCGGGTGGTGCAAGCGGGGAGACCAGTCTCTCAAGATTCGTGAGATGCAAGGAAAATCTCGATGATAGTGGTATCCTTTGCAAATTATGCATGGAGTTTTGGGTTTAGAACGCGTGGTGTGTGGATTTTCACCGGACAATGCATGGTTGCCACCTTGCTGGACCAGTTTCTTCTTCTTCTTCTCCTTCCATTTCTTCTTCTTCTTCTCAGTTACCTATTTTTTAGTATCACTAGCTTCACCAAGCGAAGAAGAAGAAGGAGAGGGAGAAACAAACGAAGTAGAAGGTGAGGGAGCAACTCCAACATTATCTATTTTTTGATTCGATCACTGAGGAATTACGGTGTTTTGAACGATAGGGGTCGAGAATAGCCATACCGGTAGGCCAATTGTGATTCTCGAAAGGGACAATGTAGCAATGTATGGAGCACCAATATCTCCCCAAGAAGAGAAAGGAATAGGATCTCCCCCAAGGGGAAATCCTTGATTGGTGGATTCCAATATCTCAACCTAAGATCAACGAGGGAATAGTGATGTTATTCCGAATTAAATAAATTTTATGACGCTTTGACAGAACTTGCTTTTTCAATTTTTAAGAGTCGAGAAAAAGCTAAAGGTGACTCTAGTCACCTTCTATTTTTAATGAGCTTGAAGTGACAAGTGCTCAGATGGACCTTTTCTTTTAAGGAGTCGAAAAGGAACGAAAGTGACTACTCTAGAAATCTAGACAGAGGGATTACCAAACCAATCGCAAAATTGAAATATACACCTTGGTGGTCAAATAAAGAGAAATTACTGAGAACTTTATGTACAATAGTCAATCTTCCCGAACGCTATGTTCAATGCATTGCGATCGATAGGGTGACAGACATGGCTTCCTAAGGATAAAGGATATCAGCCTATTGTGGTCTCCCAATATATACTCGACAGTACGTGGTAGCACAAGTTTTTACAGGAACTTGTCATATCAAAGAGGAGGAATCACCCAACCTACGATGAAAATGATAGTTACCAGGCTTTACAACGCGGGAATACGTCTCTAGCCTAGACTTCTAGGTGTTCTGCGTTAGGTTCCAAAGTGTTTTTATGTTCATTGAGGTTTATTTTATAGTTGATATATCTTAAGAATTTTGCCTTTCAAGGTTCACCACGTGATGTATATGTACAATTTCTAAATATGCAATCTAAAATGATAAACAGTCATTTGTTTTTTTTTTAGCAATGAAAATCCTAGCTACTAAGGAAAGAAGAGTAAGATTCTTTCAATAGAGAGTAGAGAGCACACACTAAATGCACTTTTCTTAAATCAATTTCCGCATGCAGTCTAAATGAAAATGCACAAGCATGTATTTGGATTTTTTCATTTCCTTAATTTGAGAATGCCAAAAAGAAAACTAAGTACAGATCTGAACTACTTTTCTTCAAAGCGACACTTCAGCAATTTCTTCTGAAAAGACGAAAGGAAGACTAAGACGACACTTTCAATTTCGAATGAAAACTACTTTCGACACTTTAAATATTGACAATTCAAATCGAATACAATGGAAAAAGTACAATTGACTATCTAAAAGAGGAAGACTTTATGATACTCTTTTTCTTGACTCGAAATGACAGTTGCAACACTTTTGAATCAAAAGACGACAATTCAATTAAGCTACTATTTGCGAAGGAGGACTGTAAATGATGAAAAATACATAAAAAAACATTCACCATTCCTTTTCAGTGGAGGTTTAATAATGTAAAGGAAGAAGGTTTAAACAATGATATACTGATCATAGGCTGCAAAACTACTGAATAGAGCTGAAAACAATGAAGAAAAATCCAAATTTTGGAGAGAGAAAAAGTCTCATTCAATCATCACACTTGTCCTTATGGGAAATAGGGATGCATCTCACCTACAACACATGGGAGGTGTGATGCATCCAGACTGCCAATGGGAGACAGTGCGATGGACCAGGGATGAGACTGAGCTTGGTTTTCACACACAATTTGCAGCTAAGTTCAGTGATTTAGGTCAAGTTTATGATAGATAGTAAACACAAAGTATAGGGGTATGATCTTATGAGGTTATTCAGCTACCACCAGGGCACTTAGGATGTTTGCAAGTCAGATGTTCAGTTCATAAACCAACCCAGAGATTGACTGAAGCAGTGTTGATCTACTTTGCACTTGCATAACAAGTGCAGTTCGAGGGCTAGCTGGCTTAAGTTTAGGCTCTGTCTGTAGTTCATAAAGCAAACAAGAGTAACAAACAAAAAAACTATTCACACCCCAGTGGAGTCACCATTTTGTTTCTGGGAAAACTAGTGATGCTATCTGATCTGTTAGTCCTACTAAGACGGGTAGCTATCTTAGAAACAAACAATTCAAAGCAACTTATGTTTTCCTTTATGGATTATATATAAGAGAGAAGTAGAGAGCACCAACCTCAATCCTTCCCTTGGATCCTTGCTTGTTTCCTCTCTCCTTTGATAGAGCTTCGCCACTCCTTTCTCACTTGTCCCGCTTCAAAGAACACTTGTAGAGGCAAAGTAGTGAAATACCATCAAAGCATAGAGATCTATAATACCATAAACAATGTAGAATTAGAAGTACATTAACCATACAATTGCATTCACAAATACAAGATTTACAAGTACACAAGTATATGGAGAAAAACTCAAATAACTTTATTGATTGTAGAAGTAGAAGAGAGGGTTACAACCAAGCTGTCTAATCCAGCATCATCCTCCCAGCATGAAAGCCATCTTCACCTCATGAAAAGAAAGATCACCCAACAATACAATGTCTCAAAGAGAAACTAACAACACTTCCTTAAAATTACAAAATTCCAGCCTCTGGATCTCTGGGATGAGGGATCCATTTATAGATATTTGCAGAGAGGTGAGTCAACTTCTAGGTTTTGGATTAGTGTCATTTCACTGATAGTCCTTGGTTCTGCTTGGAGATTTCATGATCTCTTACTCATCCCTGGGCGAATTCAGAGAGGTAAGTGTCATATGAGCAGTTTCTAGAAGATTCTCTGCATTTCCACCCAGCAAATTTCCTCTGCCATTTGTCTGCTCTTGCTCATCGCACCCTACAGAAGGGATTTTCAGTATGCATCACACCCCTTGTGTGTAACAGGTGGGATGCATCACATCTTCAGCATGGAGCAGTCTGTATGGTCTAGTTTTGACTAGTTCTGAGTAGTTTTTTAGGGAGAACTTCCGGGAAATGATGTAATCAGTTGACCTTGATCCTTTAGGGTTTGAAACAACACTTTTAGGGGTTTGAGAGCCCTTGGTTTATCGACATGTGTGATTGGGGTTTCAGTGCCAAAATATGTCTATAACACACACTTAACCATTTTGCCAAAGATCTGTCGACCAAACCACCCTCCATCAACTGAACCTGTGTTGAGCTACACTACGCTGTCTTAGCTTTCAGTGACCAATTACTACTGCCCAGAATTGTGCAGATCTTAAGGCTGCCTCCCAAGGAGTCTGCAATGTGCAATCTTGGAATCGACTTGGATAACTGACACCTAAAATAATGTAGAAGTTTCCCAACATGCCATCTCAAACTGCGTTCCCCGCAAGCCAATCCATCAAGCCTCCCGCTGGTCAACTGGAGAGTTTGACTATGTAGTGACCTCGGGCTTCACTCCTCCAAAAAAATACGCAAAATTTGTTAGCATGTCTGCCTCCGCTGACTTAAGAAATTGCATAGACAAGAGGGACATGCACCCGATACTTGTCACTGCATTATCTCTGAAAATTGTGCATTTCTGTTAGTCAGTCCCCTTACCAGCTGGCCAACTACTCCTCCTAAAAATTGCATAGTTTCCTAGACTGTCCACCAACTGCCCGACACCCTACTCAACCTGGAAACTGCAGAGACATGTTTAGCATGACTGCCTCCTAATTTTTCATAGCTTTGGCTAGCAAGCTCTGGCAGCCTGCTCCCAAACTCCCATGAAAATCTGAGCAGTTTTCACTGCTAGTGCCCTCTGTTGCCAACACTACCTTACCGGGAAAAATTGCACAATTCTACTTCCCAGCTGAGCCAAATCCTTCAAAATGTCATTTATGTTCCGAAATTCTCATTCTAGCCTCCCGGTGACCTCTATGCAATTTTTATTGATAGTGCCCCGAAGCCTCACATCCCGGACTGACATGTTCTCTACACTATTTCAGAGCCTTCTCCTCTCTCTCGGTCACATGCACCCGGAAGTGAAAGACAATGGATCATGGTAGACTAGGGGATTTCTAGATTTGATGTCTTCTCGTCATGAGTGATTGCAGAAATAGGTACATGGATAAGACATGGCATGCCGATGAATGGGATGAACAAGGATCACATCCTAGAAGACTTGCTGATGGTTGGACGAACACACGAAGCATACCAAGTAGAAAGCGAAGGAGACACATGCACATGCATGAACTATCAAGCAAACACCAAGACCATTGGAGACTCTACACATTCCATGCCAAGGTGAAAATATGTACACCACGAGCACACTCATCACTTAGCAACACATCGCCTCGACATTAACAACACAACCAACATGTGCATACCAACAGTGTCATGTCGAGTTGTGTCATGATTCACCTCGTTCACATCACTACTTTGGGTCATAACTATGTAATCAATGTAATGTAATGTGGATGTCCAAAAGACCCACAAATGAAGTCAAAGAGTCATGTAAGTCAAAGATCCATGTAAGTCAAACAATCATGAGGGAATTCGAACAATCACAAGGGTCAGTTTCACCCTTGGCTATATATACCCCTCATTTGTACATGTCAAGGAATTTTCACCTTGGCTCCTCCCACATAGCCTTGAGAGTCTGTAATATTTTATTTGAGGAGCAAGGAGTGGCAACCCACCGGGGCACTTAGGATGTTTGCAAGGTCAAATATTCAATTCATAAACCAACCTAGAGATTGATTGAAGCAACATTGATCTACTTTGTAGTTACAAAGCAAAAGCAGTTCGAAGGGTAGTTGGCTTAACTTCAGGCTTTGTCTGTAGTTTATAAAGCAAACAATAGTAACTAACAATAAAACTATTCACTCCCTAGTGGAGTTGCCATTTTGTCATCAGGAAAACTAGTGTCCATTCAGAGCTGCTAGTCCTACTAAGATGGGTAGCTATCTTAGAAACAAACAATTTAAAGTCACTTGTGTTTTCCTTTATGAGAGATAGAAGAGAGAGAAGAAGATAGTACCAACCTCAATCTTTCGCTAGTCTCCTTGCTTGTTTCCTCTCTCCCTTGATAGAGCTTTCGCCACTCCTTTCTCACTTGTCTTGCTTCAAAGAAAACCTATAGTGTCAAAGCAGAAAAGTACCATCAAAGCGTAGAGATCTATAACCATAAACAATATAGGATTATATGTACATTAACCATACAAATGCATACACAAATACAAGATTAAGAGATATACAAGTATATGGAGGAGAACTCAGATAGCTTTATTGATAGAAGTAGTAGAAGAGAGGATTACAAACAAGTTGTCTGATCCAGTGCCATCCTCCCAACATGAAAGCCCTCTTCACCTCATGAAAATCTAGATCACCCAACAATACAATGTTTCATAGAGAAACCAACAACACTTCCTTACAAAATACAAAATTCCAGCCTCTAGATCTCTAGGATGAGGGATCCATATATAGATATTTTCAGGTGGGTGAGTCAGCTTCTGGGGTTTTGATTAGTTTCATTTCATTGATAATTCTTGTTTCCACTTAGAGATTTCATGATCTCTTCCTCATCCCTAGGCGAATTCAGAGAGGCAAGTGTCATATGAGCAGTTTCTAGAAGATTCTGTGAGTTTCCACCTAGGAAACTGCCTCTGCCATTTGTCTACTCTCACCCATCACACCCTATAGAAGGGATTTTTAGTATGCATCGCACCCCCCGTGTGCAATAGGTGAGATGCATCACACCTTGACCATGGAGTAGGTGAGATGGTCCAGTTTTGACTAGTTTTGAGTAGTTTTTCAGGGAGAACTTCTGGGAAATGATGTAATCAGTTGACCTTGTTCGTTTATGGTATGAAACAACACTTTTAGGGGCTTATAAGCCCTTGGTTTATGGACATGTGTGATTGGGGTTGTAGTGCCCAAATATGTCTATAACACTCAGGCAACACTATAAACTAGTATATCACCCAACTAGATGATAACAAACGAATCTATAAAAGGGAATAATATATCATTCATTAACCTCATAAATGTAGCTAATTCGTTACATAGGCCAAGCAATATGAATAACCACTCATACCAACCTTGCCTAGTTTTGAAGGTGGTTTTCCAAGTATCTTCTTCTCTAACTTGAACCTAGTAATACTTAACTTTAAGATCATCTTGGTGAAATATTTGACTTTCTACATTTGATCTACTAGATCATATATCTTGGGAAGGAGTTACCTTTTCTTGAGCATATTGTTTTTAAACACCCTATAATCATTACACATCCACCAAGTCCCATCTTTATTTCACACAATGATGATGGTGATCCACATGATGAGTTGCTTGGTCAAATGACACCCTCTTCTAGTAGTTATTGCAAATTATTCTTAAACTCATTTTCCTCTATAATGGAATGCTTGTACAGTTCAATGTTTGGAAATGGAGAGTCAGGAAACAATTGCATCTTGTGCTCCACTTTCCTCTTTAGTATTATCCCTTTAGGCTCTTGGAGCATACCCTTGCATGCCTATAGAAACTCTTCCAATTGTTTTTTTTCTTCCTTAGCGCACCCCTCCATGGATGAATTAGATCTCATGGACTCTTCTACTGATTATTTTCCCTTAAAATATATAAATATTTCTTGCTAGAAATGATCAATTTATTGGCCTAGTTAGAACTTTCTAGTGAGATCTTCGACTTGCCCTTGTGCACGGTGATGATGAAGTATTTTCCATCCTTGATGAGGTGGTATTGATTATATCTATGCATGAATATCACATCCCACATTTACATATAGGGACTCCCCAACACAAATTTACATACAACAAGTGGAACTACAACCAATTCTACCTTATCAATAATGTCAACACTGATAACAAATTTGACTATGTATTGTTCGATCACCTTTATCTTTGCCTCCTTGTTGAACCATACCAATGGATATGGGCTAGGATGGTCATGAGTCTCCAATCCTAGATTCTTGACTAGATCTACTTCTATGAGATTTGCCTATGTTGCTAAGTCAAATAGAGAAAAAAATTATCATCTTCTTGACTTGTATCTTTATATGGAAGAGTCTGGTCATTTCCTTCTCTTCATGTTGTTGAAGGCTACTCAAATTCACCCCCTTATACATTGATTCACATATAATATTCTCATCCATGTTTGAGCTACTTTCCACTTAATTAATGCATTTTTTTCCATGATATTTCCTTCTTACCCTCTTTCTTTCGATTCTTCAAGTTTGGCACCAAATGCAACTTCCAACGCTTCTCCTTTGTATGACCATCAATATTATAATGGTTACAATGGTTGTTGTGATATTCACACTAGTGTGTTATGGTTGTTTTATTTTTATATTTCCACTTCTTCTTAACTTCATTGAAGGCTTCTTAGTGCTACTTCTTCTCTAACCCACGTTATTTCCCTTTCTTTTGGCCTATGTTCTCCAGGTACAGTGCTTGTACACAAGCCTTCTATACCATTT
This sequence comes from Pinus taeda, assembly GCA_000404065.3. Lineage (NCBI taxonomy): Eukaryota > Viridiplantae > Streptophyta > Pinopsida > Pinales > Pinaceae > Pinus > Pinus taeda. The sequence continues at coordinate 155,349 of APFE030810223.1, forward strand.
TGTGTTTTAACAATGCCACTTAATTTTGTAGATGGTTGTATAGACCTTCCAGATAATTGAGTAAATTTGGGTTCTTTTGGGAGATTCCCAGCATTATGGCTATCTTTCTAAATTCTTTAGTGTACTCCTATTTGCTATGTCCCTATCTCTATTTGAAATAATGCCACCAATCCACTAGTCCTCTACATATTAGTGTTAAAATGTGACTTTATGAGAGTTTTGAAATCCTTCCACTTAGTCATTGGAGGATATCCCTCCAACCTCAGGGTTTATGTGTATCTTCCCTACCAATTTATGGCATCACCCTCTAATTTTAGCAAAGAAAACAAAAATTTATGCTCTTCCTCTATGTGGTGAATGCTAAAATAAAGTTTTAATTGTTGTAGCCATTGATTAAACTTAAAAGCATAAATATCACCTTAATATGGCTTGATTTTAGCCCTCACATCCATTTTTAATAGGGATTGTGAATGGTTCATGACACTCAAACTAGGTTGTTCCTTTTCAAGTTAATTCTTAGACTCCCTCTCTGGTTCTTCTTGATTCCCTAGTTTTTGCTCTGTTATGACCTCCAAGTTGGAGCCTTCATCTTCTTCGACTCCCAACTTGTTGACAAGAATCATCTTAAAGAGATTCACATTACAGTGGATGTCTATGACCTATTCTTCCAAACTTGAGAACCTCTAATTTACTGAATCTCGAGGGATATTAACTAAGTGTATGGCTATGGCTGGGATTTTTTGAATTTCTACTTAAACCGATCTATATCTCCTAAAAATTCCCACAAAATACCCAAAGAAACATCATATTATATCAATATTATTTCTAATTTGTTGTGGATATTGGATTGGACAACTCTTCACAATAGATATTCTAAAGATATAAGGAAAATCCGAAGTCTACACTACGAGGGTTATTTTTTCTTTAGATTTTTGTATTTTCTAATTATTATGTTATGATCATGCATGAAATATATTAAATATTAAAAATAGATATTAGACACAAATATAATCACTAAAACCCATAATAACGCAAGATATGACCCGGGAAACCCTTACGAGAGAAATCCCAACTTGAAGGTAAGGATGCTTTGTTCTCTCTTTCTCTAAATGGAAATGGATGCAAGTACAAAGAAGTGAGACATGTGGTCCATGGGATGCTGCAATACATAAAACCTCTTTATTTTCTCTCTCTCCATCCACTCTTATCTACTCTATTTATCTAAGGAACAAAAATCTATTGGAATTAAATGGAACCTCTTTTCATCCTAATGGCTCGATTATAACACATGTTGATAGCCTACTAGTGTTTATATTTGACTCCTTCAACTATACCTAGAGCTACAATTTCAAATCTTCTATATTCTTCTTCATGGATAACCCCTTCTTCATGGATCACATCGATAACCCCTTTTTCATGAATAAAGGGGGCTAGCATGACATCCTCTCAAATTATGGTGGTCAAAACAAGAAGGCAAAATTTCGAGCGGCATAAATTTTGTGTATGCACTCTGACTAATTCAATTATTGCATCATTATAAAGGTATTTGTGTTTAAAATAGCGCTAGGGGGTGCCACACTTAAGCAACAATTTTTTACCACCAAAAAAAATCATTTGATACCTCAAATTGCTTCTAAAATGTTTAAAACCCTAATTCGCCAAAATGGGACCCACTCGTAAAAATGGCATTGAGTTGATTCCTCCAAATTTTCCACTCTCAAGGCATCAAGCTTGATGAAAAATAATACAATGATCTAATCTGGATAATTTATTTATAGTTTTAATTGATTTTGTTTTACTAGTAGAGCCTTCTACAATTACATCTGATTACCTTGCAAAATCTCTTAAACTTTGCTCCAATTTTTTGTATTATCTAATCTCCTCATTTACAAATCGTAGGAAGGGAATATGATGAAGATTTTTTTTATATGCCTCAAATTAGAGATTACAATATGTGGATCTTATTTCCAAACTTCTCCTAATTTAAACCATAGGGTTTCTAACATCTCTTCCATAATGGTACCTCATAATTTATTTGTAACTATAAAGGGAAACACTTTAGAAAGCATGATAAATTAAATACTTTAGCATATACAAATAAAATTTAGTAGATCAAAATTTAAGCTTTGCCTTATATAATCCAATACAATAATTATAGGATTTAGTTAGACTAGTAGAATATATGACTAGACCTTAGCTCCATAGAATCTAATAGTAGTTTTATCTTCAAAAATATATTAGTCACCTACTTTAGTATAATGACTCAATTTAAATGTTTGATGGCATTCTAGAAACATTATAAGGGGGTGATAACCACAAAATATTTTATGGGATATGAACATGAATTTATGCATAAGAGTTTTGAATTCTTTATATTTAGCTTATTTTCTTACAATAATCTTATATTCAATTGCAAGAAAGAGATTCGATTATTGAGCATGCTTCTTCAAGCTCATATGATTAAAATTAGATAACTAGAAGTATAAAAAAAGGGTACACCAAAAAAACTAATATCTAAATATTTGAATGTCAAGAAAATTGGATGAGTTAATTATGAATGGATCAAAAATATACTCGTCATATTCTTTTATTAGAGGTGCTTTTGATGGTGGAAAAATCTATCCAATGTACCTAGGATTGTTACATAACTAATGTTGTCATTGTCACACTCAAGGATTATGCATATAATCAAAATGACTTCTCATTAGGGTTTGGGAAATTTTGAGCCTTGAAAGGATAGACTATTTTAAGGAAGGGTGGCACCTTTTGGTAAATAATGGATTAAAATAATTTTCACATTAGAAAGGAATAAGGTTTTAAATTCAGTAAGTGGGATTTCTTCATGTAGTAGAACAAAATTTCTCAAGAAGTGTCAACATTTGAGGAATTATTGTTGGGGTGTCTATGTAAATCTCCTAGAAACCATCCATAAACATGAATTATCATTTCGAGTGCTATAAATTATGGCATGAAGAAAAAGAAATTTAGGAGATTCGTAATTTGAAAAGATTGTAACATTTGCAAGGTCACTACGACAAGCATGGATGCAATAAAGGGCATCAAAAAATCTTTCAAATGATGATTCTTTAAGATGGAATATATATGGTAATTAGGGGATAAAATATATCATGGTCGATATGAATAATGTTTTCATGGTCAAATGATGGATTGGTAGGCTTAATACTCATAACATGATTCTTTTCAAGTGCCATGTGAATTAGAGGGCATTGTCTAAGAATTTCAAAAATGAGGATAGGAATGAAAAAACATACTCATAAAGATTGTTTTTTTTGGATAATGATGTAGCTAGTGAGTTTCAAATATGGTACTTAACTTCAATGAGCTTCGTGCCTACAATTTCTTAGTGTATTTTTATCAATTGGTGGAAAAGTAAATATGATCCATGCTTCAACGATCAATTTGTACTAAATATAGCTATGTTCATTAATTACTACTATGTCATCTTGCCAAGTGTCATCTTTCGATTTTTTCTTGACTGCAATGGGAAATACCATATAGTTATCCCAGGGTAAATATTTTTGATACCCATGAAAACCACCTTAATTTTCAAAGGTGAAAGTCATATTTTTAGAAACCATTTTGCAACATTTTCATTCCTATAACTATTCCATGTGTTACCATTGTCTTGGATTAAGAATGCCAACCTTACTGGTAAAACTTATACATTTATCCTTTGCAACCAATAAGGACCACCAAACATTGATTGGCTACTATCATTGAATCCCCTTGTACAAGAATCCTAAAAATTGACTTCTTATTGATTCTTGATATTTTTGGTTCCATAAACCTTTGATATAAAATTAAAATTTATTATTTTTCCTTTCGAAATCATTATTTTCCATTATTTACAATTAAGCATGGGCTTCATTCTTATTTATTGAATTTTGCAGCTCCACATTTGTTGTGAGTAGGGGTTACAAAAATTGGCTCCTTATTAGAGATGATACCTCTCTATAGATGTCAAAGACACTAGACCATGATCCTTACCATCAGGCCATGGGAATCACTTAATCATTCATCATTTGACTTCTTCCCTTCCACATCACTTCATGCCAACATATATGTTTACCAACATGTGGTCCAATCAACTTAAATAATGATTTATAAAGATTTTGATTATACATCCTTATTCATTATAACTTTCCACTTCAGCTTCTCGTAAGGCCAATAAATCTTTGAAAATAGATTTCAAGCACATGTGTGGATTTTCATAGTTACTTGTAACACTAGTTTCCCTTTAAAACTATGGAAATTGACCATCTTCGCAATACCTCTAAACTTATACTATAAGTTTGAATTGAAATTGACTCATTAACATGTGGATCAACCTAGATGAATACAACTAGATTATGGTAGGCATGGGACCAAAATGTTGAGAATAATAGTGAAAATTTATTATTTTTCTTTTGTCAGGGCTAAGTTGAACAATAAAAGGATAAAATAGAGCATAAGAGTATCTAAATAAATTTTTTTTATTATAAATACTAAAACAACCCCTAAAATTCCTTCAATAAGGAAACTTGTTCATCCCAAATAAAAATCTCAAGATAGTAGTTCATATGGCCCCTCTAGTGAGGGAAAGACTAATAAACCATGACTTTGTTCAACCACTTCTTTACTTAATACATTGGAATTCAGTGTAGACGAGTTATTCTATTGGTCATGAAAGACATGGTGTATGAAAACAAGCTGCTCCTCAAAAGTCTCCAAGAGAAATCTCACGATCTTTGTGTGGGAGAACTTATTGATCTTAGTTGTTAAGGCTTTCAGTCAATGCAACCCCCTTTTGATTTACTCTTTAAATAAATTGTGGTTAGCCAAAAGTGTTGCATTTATTGGCCACTCTTGACTTTGTAGACTTTCAAAATTAAAAGTTGTCTGTCTTTTGATGATGTAATGAACCTTTAATATACTATATAGAATAATTTCCATATCTAACACAAGATGATGATAAAATGATCTCCTGGATGGATTTCCTTCTCCAAATATGCATATGGATTTGATGTTTTATTCTTTTCAAGCATTGATTTATATATATTTAATTTTTGCATTTCATTTTATAAAATCTATTGACATTTTATAAAACCAAAATTGAAAATTAAATATCTCTATATTTAGAAGTGATGGCATGCTCCTATTGGCCTTTAATAAATGGAGAAATGTTTTATAAAATTCCCATTAATGGGTGGTCCAAGGGCTTCCCCTTCTAAATTTATAGATGAATAGAAATTATGACCTTCAACAGCATTTATGACAAAAGTTCTTAGTCATAAATTATCCAATTTATTGCACCGAGAGGTGCTCTCCAGCCTAGTATGGAAGATATGTTGTAATGTCTTGTCATGTCCTATTCTTGTGAAAATTTTGACTCGGTAATATTATGTAAAAATAAAAATAAATTGAATTTATTTGTACATTTTTTTCTCCATATTTTATGGTGAAAAAGTAACTTGAAGTATCGGAGTAGCCATTTAAGCATATTGTTTATCCATAATTTATTTTCAGCTGCAATGGATTTTTAAAAAATATTTTTGGGTATTTTCATTTACATTTGTTTTGGACTATGGAGCTTAGTATGGGTGGTTATATTTTATATGGTCGGGGGTAAGATATATTGCAGTTTTGTTTTAATGTTGAACCAAGTGAATGTACATGCCTTTTTTATTCCCGCCCAGACTCCTCTTCTGGGACCTTATCTGGATTTATGTAGCAAGGTTTTACAATGGGAAAAGTGTAGAGTACATATTTTTGTTGTAATAATTAGTGGGTGTTAAGCTAGTGGGAGTTAAGCTAGTGGGAGTTGGGTCAAAATACAAATATGAAAAATTAAGCATGTGGGAGTTAAGCTAGTGGGAGTTGGGTCAAAATACAAATATGAAAAATTAAGCATGCTTTTGTAAAGTTGGGAAAATTATTTGGGCCTGGGTTTTTGTGAAGTATAAGGGTTTTTTATTTGTTTTCTCCTTTATGTTAGAAATGCATTGTCCTTTGTTTATGATTTCATATAATTACCAACAATAGTCATTTAAATAGAAATAACAGTTAATAACAGATTAAGGCAGTTGCGTTAATTAAATTGAGGTTGGAGCTCGTCGTGCAAGGCTCAACAAATTTCGCTCATAGTTTCTACAAATTTTTCCTCATAAGGATTTTGTAATCAAATCCTGCATTAATGCTACCATTTTCCTTTATAGATTATACTAAAAATTAATGAAATTATTGTCAATTTACTGTTCAAATTAAGAAAGTCGAACGTGAGCCAACTTCATACTTTTTTTGGTGTTCAAGGATTACTATAATCGAACCTTCAATTAAGTGCAACTAAATGATTATTCATAGCCACTACAATCACTGCATCTTCAATATGCATAGTGTTATCACTTAGAGAAAACCCTGGTTGCAGGGATACACCCTAAGGTTGTTAGAAATTTATATGTTACAGAGCAATGGAACACATCAAATATTGCAGAAATATAAACACAGAAAATGCATAAAACAAGAGAGACAAAGATATACATGGTTCACCCAGTTTGGGCTACATCCATGGAGAAATAGCCAGTCCTTATTTTTATATTATCTAACAAACTGAAGAGATACAACCTACAATAGATCCACTGTAAATCCCTCTTTGCTCTCAATCTCCTCTCCAACCAGGGGGAAATAGCCCCCCCGGAACCCCCATGTGGAGGGGTGTACAATCTTCCTGGGGTATATATCCAGCTGAAACCTTTGAATGCAAAAGATAATTAGGCTCCACACCCAACAATCTCCCACTTGGAGATTGATTATAGCAACTCCACCGCTGCTTCATTTGCTAGACAATGACTCCACTTTGGACCTGATTGTTTCTCATCTTCTTCATCATACTTGAAGACCAATTGAAATTGAGAAGATTATCAGTTTCTCCCTGGTTACAACATTTTTTAGCATATCTCCATGATTTTGGCTAGTGTGTATCTTTTCTAGCTTCAACTGTCCATCTTCCAATGCTGATCATATGAAATGGTACTTGAGTTGTATATGTTTATGTTAGAAATAATACTGAGAGGGGGGGGGGGGGGAATCAATATTATCAAATTCCTTTTCAATAGTCTCCTCGATTATACATAATTTAATCTTGGTATGTCAGTAACATATAATAATGAGCATGAACAGAAAAACGAAGTCACACAAAAGAACAAGATATAAGGTGAAACCCAATGTGGGTGAAAACCACTACTCAATATGCTCATCTTCTTTCAATTAGAAACTTCTTTTACAATGATTTTGTACTGGTGCAGTCCTTTACCAGTATGTAGGCTGCAACCTGTAGAGAGCTACAACTCTCTCTCATTTTCCAGTTTCTCCTTGAAGGGAGCTATGACCCCTTTGCTCTTTTTACTTCTTTGAGGACCACGTTTCATGAATTTTCGAACTGGATCCAAGAAGATCAAATAATCATCAAGTACAAGCAAATCACCCAATCTCCTTATACAATAAAAAAATGAATCACCCAACTCTTGAGAATGATGTAAACAGAAGAGTAATACCAGAAATCCAAACCCAAAATTCTGCAGCAATAGATAAAATACAGTCAACAAATGTTTCAAGATAAGTCTGCAACTTCACCAATAGGGGCCTGCGTATATCTGCAGCACTTCTGAGACTAAACTGGGATCCGCACTGGTCGTTCTCCTGCTCTCTGTACTTCTTCTCAGATCCGCACCTTTACTATCTGACTTACAGCGTACCTCTGCACTATGCCTTTTTCTAACCTGCGTACCTCACACTATGCTTTTCGCTGAGCTGCATGCCCCCCGCACTTCTCTTTCTCCTGCTCTACGTACCTTGCACTGAGCCTTTTGCTGTGTTGCATACCCCCGCACTGCACCTTCTTCTACGCTGCGTACCCCCGCATTGCACCTTCTTCTACGCTGCGTACCCTCGCACTGCACCTTCGGATCGCCTGCAGATTTCTGATTAGGGCCTAATTAACAATCCTCCAAAGTGCCACAATCCGTCAGATCCACAGATCTGTTCATGCGCCCTACATATCTATATATTCGCCTTAAGTTTTCTCCTTGATTTAGATCTAGCTTTTAAAACCAATCACCCAAAATTTCAGATCTTAAGATATTCAAATTTCACAAGTGAGTGGCTAAGAGATCTCCTTTCCTTTTTATAGGCAATCTTTTCACAATACCATGGTCCAAAACCATAATAACACAATGCCATGAACCCAATACCTTGGATCAATATTTGTAGATGAAAAACCATGGACCAAAACCATAGGTCAGGCTAAATACCATGAACCATTCATAAATATTCCCACGTGAACGCGCTTTTCTGCATTGGAGAGAGTGAAAATGGGGTCCGAACCTATTGAACGAAGAACCTGCGTGCATGTCCGCACTCCTTGGTAGGCGTACCTATAGATCCACAACTTCTTCTAGGATTACTTGTGGGTATCTTAATTTGCATGATTTTGAGTGTCTGAACTGTGATCTGTCACAAGAGTGAGTTGCCATCAAGTACAACACATGTGCCATAGTATCAAACCAGAATCATAGTGCCAAAAGTTTAGTCTTGGAATGAAATGTAGAGTTCTTTGCAAGATGTATGGCACTCTAGCTGTCACTGTATAACCTGCCCAACTCCTGCTTCTTACCCAATTCATCCAAAAACCTTTGTAACCAAATCATTTCTTTACTACCCTCTGTAGTAGCAACATACTCTGCTTCTGTTGTTGAAAGTGAAACAACACTTTGGATTTTTTAAACCCAATTGACAGTTGTTCCACCTACAGTAAATACATATCCTGTAGTGCTCCTCCTGTTATCTCTGTCACCTGCCATATCTACATCAACATATCTTTGTAGAGAAATGTTTGAACCACTAAAGAATAATGCTTGATTTTTGGTACCTCTCAAATACCTGAGAATCCACTTCACTGCCATCCAATGTTCTTTTCCTAGATTGTTCATGTACTTGCTTACAACTTCCACTGCATGTGCAATATCAGGCCTTGTGCAGACCATTGCATACATTAAGCTTCCAACTGCTGATGCATATGGAACTTTAGACATATGAGCCATTTCTTCCTGAGTCTTGGGACATGCCTCCTTACTTAATTTGAAATGGCTAGCCAAAGGTATACTAACTGTTTTTGCATTCTGCATATTAAGCCTTTTCAACACCTTTTCTATGTACTTACTTTGAGACAATGTTAATTTGCGATTCTTCTTGTCTCTAGTTATTCTCATACCAAGGATTTGGTTTGCAACACCCAAATCCTTCATTACAACTGAGTTTTCCAATTTCCTTTTGAGCACATTTATTTCGTGCATGTTAGAACCTGCAACAAGCATGTCATCTCCATAAATAACAATATAATATAGCTGCCATCATTTCTCCTTTTGAGATAAACACAATGATCAAAGTGACACCTAGTATAACCTTGTTCAGACATAAACCTATCAAATTTTAGATACCATTGCCTTGGAGCCCGTTTTAAGCCATACAAGCTCTTCTTCAACTTGCACAATATTTTCTCCTTCCCTTTTACCTCATATCCTTGTGGTTGCTATATATATATCTCTTCCTCCAAATCCCTATGGAGAAATGTTGTCTTTGCATCTAACTACTCAAGATGCAAATCTTCAGCTTCTAGTAGACTTAGAATAATTCTGACTGAAGTCATTCTCACAACAGGAGAAAATATCTCATCAATGTATATACCCTTTTTTTGTGTAAATCCCTTCACCACAAGTCTAGCTTTATACATTTTTTCTACCACCATCTTCTTCCTTCAACTTGTAAACCCATTTATTCTGCAATGTTGTTTTACTTGCAGGCAACCTGACTAAGTCCCAAGTTTGGTTATGTGCTAAGGAGTCCTTCTCTTCTTTCATGGCTTGCTCCCACTTCTTCCTGGTTTCTACCTGCATTGCTTCTTCATAACATTCTAGTTCACTAGAATCAGTCAACAATACATAATATAATGAAGGAGAGTACTGTTCAAGGGGTCTACTTATCCTGGTAGATATTCTAACAACACTTTTAGGTGTTTTAAGTGCTTGTTGCTGTTGTGGTTGTTGTTTTGGCTGTTGATCATTATGATTTTTAGGCACCATCACTTTTTCTGTGATCTCGTCAAGAACTGTGTATTCTCTGTTTTCTTTTTCATGCTTATTTTCCTGCTATTGATCCTTATACAAAACCTTTTCATTGAATATGACATCTTTGCTCCTAATTTTTTTTTTTTTTCATAATCATAAAGTGATAACCAAAATCATTAACACCATATCCAATAAAGGTACATTTCTTTGATTTTGCCTCAAGATTTATTCTATTGTCTTTATTAATGTGGACAAAGGCTTCACAACCAAAATTCTTTAAAAAGAGTAGTTTACCTTTTTACCTGTCCATGCCTCCTCTAGAATACCACCATCCAAGGAACTTGAAGGCCCTCTATTTATTAGATAAATAAGAGTATATACAACATCTGCCCAAAATTGTAAAGGAAATCCTGCATGTAATCTCATGCACCTTGCAAGCTCCATCATTGTCCTATTCATCCTTTCTGACACGCCATTTTCTTGTGGTGTTCCTGGAACTGTCTTCTCTCTGCGAATTCCATTCTCAGAATAGTACCTATCAAACTCTTTGCTACAATATTCACCCTTATTGTCTGATCTGAGACACTTCAACCTTTTTCCTATCTCATTTTCAACCAAAGATTTCCATTTCTTGAAAATATCAAATACATCAAATTTATTTCGAATACAATAAATCCAGTTTTTTCTAGTTGCATCATCAATAAAAGTAACATAATAACAAGAGCCACCAAGAGATGATACTTGAGTAGGTCCCCTTACATCTGTTTGCACAAGCTCTAATTTTTCGCTCTTCTTTCCTTTCCCAACTCTAAGGAATCTGACTCTCTTCTGTTTTCCATAAACACAATTCTCACATAATTTTAAATCAACATGCTTCAAACCTGGCAACAAATTTCTTGAGTGAAGAATCCACATCTCCTTCTCACTTATGTGCCCAAGCCTATGATGCCACAATGTTGTATCTTCTCTTGTAGAGTTTAAAGCATTAATAGAATTAGAAATACCATTGCATAAATACAATGTACCAACCTTTCCTCCTTTCGCTATTACCAGGGATGCTTTAGTGACCTTCCGGGTTTTATCTATGAAAGTAGTTATGCAACCTTCACCTCCCAACTGCCCTATTGAAATCATATTTTTCTTTAGATCTGGATCATGCCTTACCTCCTTCAATAACCATTGATTTCCATTATGTTGCTTTATGAAAACTGTACCCATTCCAACGATTTTACAGGGTTCATCATCACCCAATTGAACCTGTCCAAAATCTCCTTGAACATAATCATGAAAATGTTTCTTATTAGGTGTGGTATGGAATGAGGCCCCTGAATCTACCACCCGCATCAATAATATTTTCTAATGAAAGAATCAAAGCATCTTGCAACACATCACCTGTTACATTCACTTCATGATTAGTTTCTTACTACGCGTCTCCTTCTTTTCCCTTCCGAGACTTGCAATCTTTCTTCAGGTGTCCTTTCTTCCCACATTTCCAGCACACTATCCCCGATCTGGACTTGGATCTACCTTTTCTTGACTTATTGCGATATCCTGGGCTCTTTCCTCTTTCCATTTCTCTTCCCCTAGTCTATGTAGTCAAAGCATTACCTGATGTCTCACCAAAGCTTTTCCATCGCATTTCCTTGCTAAGGATTGCACCAACAACATCATCAAACTTTAAAGTACTAGATCCAGAGATAGACTTACTAATGGCCATATCTAAACCATTCCAACTTTCTAGCAATGAGCACAAAAATAATAGAGCCCTAACTTCATCATCAAAAGTTACCCATACAGAACTTAACTTCATCATTAAAAGTTACCCCTACAGAACTTAATTGACTTGTAACTGTATTAAAATAATTTAAATGATCAGCAACATATCCACCTTCTGACATATTCATAATAAATAAACTCTTCATAAGAAACACCTTATTTGAGGCTAAGGGTTTTTCATATAGTTTGGCCAATTTCGACATTAAACCCTTTGTTGTTGTTTCCTTTGAAATATTAAAGGCTACCGATGTTGCTAGGCACAACCATATTGTTCCAAGTGCCTTTCTGTCGAGAATATTCCATTCTGTGTCTGTCATACTCATTGGCTTCTTTGCCTTTCTACTCAATGGTAGGTACAGATCTCTCTGATACAGATAATCTTCCATCTGCATCTTCCACAGTTGGTAGTTTTGTCCATTAAATTTTTCAACCCTAAACCTACCTTCTTCTGCCATTGCTCCCACTCGAACAAAGAATCCTTCTCTCTTATGAGTTTATCAGCCAAATAGACCTTCAGCTTTGATACCAGTTGTTAGAAAATTATATATGACAGAGAAGTGGAACACATAAAATATTGCAGAAATATAAACACATAAAATGCATAAAACAAGAGAGACACAGATATACGTGGTTCACCCAGTTTTGGCTACGTCCATAGAGAAACAACTAGTCCTTCTTTTTATATTATCCAATAAACTGAAGAGATACAACCTACAGCAGATCCGCTGTAACTCCCTCTTCGCTCTCAATATCCTCTCTCTTCCTCACTCAGAATACAAATCTACATAGACACAATAAAATTCCCTCATATATAGTGAGGGGTTGCCTTCTAGGGCAAGAAACCCTAAATTAAACAGAACTTCTATCGTAAGATCATCTGCCTAATGAATGACCCATATTGACTAGAAATTAATATACTTTCATGAAAGGAAAGGCATGTACATGTTGGAAAATTTGGCTTTGGTCCATGGTATTTGGTCCAAGGTATTGTGATCCATGGTATTGATCCAAGCTATCATGTCCAAAGTTTTGACCCCAGGTATTTGGTCCAAGGTATTGATTCTAAGTGGTTTTGAACCATGGTAGTAAACAAGGCCTAAGACTATAAAAGGAGGACAAGATCATTAGGCAAAGGCACTCATGAATTGAATATCTAATGAAGAGAAAGATCTAGATTATAGGTTATTGGGTTATGGTGCACAACTGGATCTGAATCAAGGATGAACCTGAGTGCTTGATGAAGAATAAGTTCTATTGATGGGTCAAGATCTTAAGGCTTGAAGAGGAGTATCTTTGTGTGATTTTGATCTTTTATCTTAATAATTGGCACATGTCGTAATCTGTAAATATGATGATATGGGTATAACTAATGTCTGAATAATTGTAAAGGTGAAATCATCATTTACATATCTATACGTAGGTTCATTATATCAAAGGCATGTATATACGCTGGTTCGACATTTCAAAAGTGTATATACGCAGGTTTGCCTTGATACAAGTGCATATGCATGCAAGTTTGTCACATAGAAGTAGCGTACATCTCATAGAATATGCTTTATCTACTTTTGATTTTTGTTGCAGTGTTTTGGGTTCTGGTTACTGTTACTATATTCTGGTTACAGCATTCAGAGAAGTGACTGTTTGATTTAGTTTTGGTTGGTGCAAAGGATATTGGATGATGTAGATATATTTGATGTTTGATTAATGTTATTGATGAATCCAGTCTAAAAATCTATGAAATGTGGTCCCTGGAAGAAAAGAGAATGTTGTAGTCTTCTGCAGGTCAGCACCTACGTACTAGTAAACACATCAGCTAGTACAAGAGCTAGGGGGTTGTAGCCCCCTTCGAGGAGAAGATGGAGAATGAGAGAAGCTTGTAGCCTTCTGCAGGTAGAAGCTTATGTACTGATATAAGACTGCACCAGTACAAAATATTGTAAAAAGAATTTTCTTATTAAAAGAAGATAGAGACGATTGCGGTAGGTGGTTTTCACCCACATTGGGTTTCCACCTTATATCTTGTGTTCATGTGTGTGACTGTTTGTTCTATTTTTACTACTCTTGGTCACTATTTATATGGTTGTAATGCACAGATTAATGATCAACATATGAAGAATTAACTAAATTATAAGTTTATAGGGTATACGCTAGTTTCCTTATATGCAGTTGTGTATACACGCAAGTTTCATTAACTGAAGTAGCGTATATGAATCAGAATATGGAAATGAAATATTATTGACTTGCTAATACTGATTCACCCCCCCTCTTAGTATTATTTCCAACAATTTGTTTCAGAGCAGGTCCTTAAGAAGAAGCTTGATTGCTTGAAGGAAAATCTATCATCATGAGTAACTACGAAAGAGAGGGATCCATTAGACCACCAATCTTTGATGGGAGCAACTTCGTTTATTGGAAGGTAAGAACCACAACCTATCTTCAATCTCTTGGAAAAGATGTTTAGGAAATCGTGGAAGGAAGATATACATTTCCATCAGCAATTCCTACAGAAACAACAGGTAAAAAGCAATATGAAACCAATGCCAAGGTCGTTAATACATTATTGGGGAGTCTATCACAATTAGAATTTGTCAAGGTCATGCAGCTCAAAACCGCCAAAGAAATATGGGACAAGATCGTTCTAAGCTATGAAGGAGACAATAAGGTAAAACGTCTAAAACTTCAATCTCTCAAAATTCAATATGAAACTCTCAAAATGCACAATGATGAAAGTATATCTAGTTACTTCCTACATATAGATGAGATTGTTAATCGCATGAAATACCTGGGTGAAGAGATAAAAGAAGTTACTTTAGTTGAAAAGGTTTTAGGATCCTTGTCTTCTAATTTTGAATCAAAAGTTTCTACCATAGAAGAAAAGAAGGATCTTTAGAGTATTACTATGACACAGCTACAAGGAATCCTAACTATTGTCGAAATGAGAAAAGGAGGTCCATCGGATATGAGAGAAGCTGCATTCAAAGCTTAAGTAAGAGAAGAACTCAATGAATCAGGAGGAGAGGAAAAAGCAAACTTTGTCAAGAACCTTCAACAGGGTTCTAGAAGATTTAGAGGTAAACTACCTTTCAAATGTTTTTCTTGTGGAAGATTCGGTCATTATGCTGCCAAATGTCCTCACAAGGATAAGCTTTATAAAGGTAAGGAATCAGCAAAATCGAATAGAAAACAAAGTGTAAGTAAGAAGAGCTACTATACGCATGAAGATAGTGATGGTTTATCAAATAGTGATGAAGATGAAAATAGTATGATTATAGACTTCTGATGGCTTTTGAAGATGATGATTTCTTGGATGCTTTAGGTGAAGATGGTATTTATGAAGAAATATCTAAACTTAAAATTTGTTTAGAAGAAAAGAATATGAGTATAGATACTCTAACATTCCAACTTGCTGAAAGGGGGGAACACAATGAAAAATTAGAATGTGAAATTGTGGGTCTAAGAAAAGATATTGAGAAAACTAAAGCTCTCAATATTAGATTTTTTAAAGGATCAGAGACCCTAAATGAAATTATCAAAGTGCAGTTTTCTCCTCTAATAAAGACAGGTCTTGGATATACTGAAGAAGCACAAAAGCCTTCCACCTCCACTAAAATCTATCTTGATGCAGTAAAGAGCAGTGAACAGTTTGACAATCGTCAGCAAAGGCATAAAGCATATCGCCAAGTAAATTGGGGTCAATCTACTTCAAGGATGAACAGAAGCCACAACCAACCTCAGGTAAATCATACTCAGTTTGCTTCAAGAATGGATGTCAATGGAAACTACAATCACCAGGTCATTAGGTTCGATAATCACAGGAATTTATTTAATGGCCAATGTTTTTCATGTCATAACTTTGGACACAAAGCTGCCCAGTGTGTTGCTTACAAGACCATCATGACTAGAGAAGCACGAAATCAAAAGAATGTGACAGGAATCATGAAAAGCACCTACAATAACTTTTCACTTCTTGAAAATGAAATAGAATGCTCTATCTGTAACAACTTCGGTCATGAATATTCTGAATGTAGGAGTAAATTTCGGCAAACATCTCAGAAGGAGAAAAAATCATTAGGTCCCAAAACTTGGAGAAAGAAAGAAACACAAACAGAAAGATGTGGTATAGCCTTCTAAGGACAAGAAAATCAATGGTACATCGACAGTGGATGCTTGAAACAGACGATAGGTGATAAAGAAAAAAGTTTATTCATATATTGCCTTAGAAAAGGGAAAAAAGGTCTCATTTGGAAATGACACTCCTGCTATCATAAAAGGTAAAGGTTCTATTCTCTTAAAAGAAAAGGTCAAAGTTGGGAATGTTATGTATGTTGATGGTCTAAAGCATAATCTATTGAGTGTCAGTCAAATGTGCAATCAAGGAAATGAAGTAGTATTTCGATCAAATGGATGTATTGTTCATGAGCTTGATACAGGAGAAACAATGATCAAAGGTATAAGAACTCCAAACAACCTATACATACTCAAGGGAGGACAACAACCATGCTACGTAAGCAAAAAAGATGAACATTGGCTATGGCACAGAAGATTGGGGCATATAAGCTTCTCTCAAATAAGAAAAGCATGCAAATACCAGGTTGTTCGTGATATTCCTAATATCAGCATTCTAGAAAATACAATATGCAAATCATGTCAATTTGGTAAGAAAACCAGAGCTCATTTCCCTGAGAAGGAAGGATCAGCTAGTAAGCCTCTTGAACTTGTTCATACTGATTTATGTGGGCCATCAAGGAAAAAGTCACCTCGTGGAGAAGAATACTTTATATTGTTCATTGATGACTTTTCTAGAATGTGTTGGATAGGACTTCTAAAGCATAAAGATGAAGCATTTGAAAAATTCAAAGCCTTCAACTCTTTGGTTGAAAATGAATTAGATCACAAAATCAAATTCCTTAGGTCTGATCAAGGAGGGTAATTTACCTCAGATGAATTCTTTGAATTTTTTGAAGAACATGGAATAAAAGGGAATTCTCTACCGCAAGGACTCAGAAAAATGGAGTGGTAGAAAGGATGAATAGAACTGTTCAATAAATGGCTCGTGCCATGCTAGATGAGTCTGGAAATCCTGCAACCTTTTGGAGTGAAGCTGCATTTGCTGCCATCACTATTCTCAACAAAACAAACATTCGGGTAAACATCACTCAATCTCCACATGATCTTTGGTATCGTAAGTCTCCTACTGTAAAATACTTCAAAACTTTTGGAAGCAAATGTTACATCAAAATGACTGATGAAAAACTTGGAAAGTTTGAAACTAGAGCAAATGAAGGCATTCTTCTTGGTTACTCTTTCTGAAGTAAAGGATATAAGTGTTATAATAAAAGACTAGGGAAAATTGTTGAAATTATTGATGTTGTGGTTGATGAAGTAGGCCAAAATCCAAAGTCGGTAAGAACCGAAGATTATGAAAAAGATGAGGATTATCCTTCCACATCAAATCAGACTAATTCTGAAGAAGAAACCAATGAAGCACTAGAAGAACAGATAATGGTAGAAGAAAAGACTCCATCCAGGTATGTTCAGAAAAATCATCTAGAGACTCAAATTTTGGGACAGAAAGAGGCAGGTGTGTAGACAAGAAGAACTATTACTGAAGCTTGAAGCTATCTAGCATTGCTTTCCACCATTGAACCTAAAAATGTACATGGAGCATGCAAAGAGAAATGTTGGGTCAAGTCCATGAATGAAGAGTTTGAGAAAATTGAAAAGAATAATACTTGAGAATTAGTTCCTAGACCTCATGATAAGAATATCATATGAACCAAATGGATATTCAAAAACAAGCTGAATGAAAATGGAGAAGTTATTAGAAACAAGGCTAGACTTGTTTGTAAAGGATATGCTGAACAAGAAGGTATAGATTTTGAAGAAACCTTTGCACCTATTGCTAGACTTGAAGCCATAAGAATGTTCCTTGCTCTTTCTAGCTTTCAAAACTTCAAAGTATACCAAATGGATGTAAAATCTACCTTTCTTAATGGAGACTTAGAAGAAGAAGTATATATCAAGAAACCAGATGGATTCATCCTTGGAAATGATCCAAAACTGGTATGAAGACTCAGAAGGGCTCTCTATGGTCTAAAACAAGCTCCAATGGTCTAATATTACCATCTTGACAAATACCTCCATCAACAAGGTTTTTCAAAAGGATCAGTTGATAGCAATCTATATACAAATATTGGCAATGATAAATTGCTAATACTTGTTGTGTATGTTGATGATATAATTTTTTGTAGCAATGAAGAAGCCATGAGTCAAAACTTTGCTTTGGTAATACAGAAATAATTTGAAATGCCACTACTTGGTGAACTCACATATTTTCTTTGTTTACAAGTTCAACAAAATAAAGATGGTATATTTCTATCACAAACCAACTATCTCAAGCAGATCTTGAAAAAATATGGCATGGAAGATTCTAAACCAGTATGTACCCCTATGGTAAGAAGATGCAGTCTCAGTTCAAATGATGAATCAACAGAAGTTCATCAACCAACCTACAGATCCATCATTGGCAGTCTACATTATCTAACAGGTACCCAACTAGACATCATGTATGCAGTGGGAATAGTTGGAAGATTCCAAGCAAATCGAAAGGAATCACACCTTCAGGTAGTCAAAAGGATTTTCAAATATCTTCAAGGAACACATAAATTTGGTTTATGGTATCCTATAGCTCTTACACTTCATGCATATACATATGCAGATTGGGTAGGAAGCGTGCATGACAGAAAAAGCACTAGTGGTGGTGCATTTTATATGGGTTCCAGATTAGTATCTTGGTTCAGCAAGAGACAAAGTTCAATTGCATTATCTATAGCTGAACCAGAATATGTGGATGTTGCATCTTGCTGCACACAACTCCTTTGGATGATGCAAACATTGCAAGACATTTAGATCACATGTACTCCACCCATCTCCATTCTATGAGATAATACAAGTGCAATCAGTATTTCAAAGAATCCATTCATGCATTCCAAGACTAAGCACATAACTATCAAATATCATTTTCTCTGTGAACAAGTGCTTGAACAAAAGGTCAAATTGGAGTATGTTCCCTCCAAAGAACAGGTTCCTGATATGTTCACCAAACCACTTCCCAGAGAGACATTTGAATATCTCAGATAGAAGCTGGGAGTAGTTGATGCATCATCTTGTTATTGACATCCAAGTAGTTGGTCCTGTACCCTCCTTCTCATCCATCTCTAGAACATGACTTACCTTTATGGCTAGAAGAGGAGGAAGAAGATGAAGTCTACTCCTCCCAAATCTATACCCTAGAAACTTCCATAGGAGGAGTGTGGCTTGGTGAAGATGGTTTGATTGAACACATCCTCCAAAATCACACTCCCAACACCATGTCTCTGGAGGAAGTAGTGAAGGAAACCAAATACAACCATCGGATTGATCTATGCTTAGCTGACTCAAACCCTACTCATGTTAAGACAATAGAATTCGGCCTTGAAAGAGCATTGAAAATCAACCCCTCTCTCCATACACCAAGAAGAAGAGTTATGTAATATGCTAAGAGAGAATTTGGATCCCTTTGCTTGGAATTACAAAGAAATGAAGGGAGTGAACTCCTCGGAGTGTACTCACCATATTTATATAAAGGAAGGTTGTAAATCAATTCAAGAAACTCAAAGGAGAATGAATCCCAATCTCAAGGATATAGTCAAATAAGAGTTGTAGAGGTTGTTGGATGCATGATTTATTTACCCTATCTCGGATAGTGCGTGGGTGTCTCCTCTAGTGTTGGTTCCAAAGAAAAATGGGAAGTGGAGTATTTGTGTCAATTACCAAGAGCTAAACAAAGCCACAAAGAAGGACCGTTTTCCTCTACCTTTCATTGACCAAGTGCTAGATGGTCTGGCAAGAAAGAAGTTCTTCTCTTTCTTGGATGGATTCAACGATTACAACCAAATCCAGATCAGCCCAAAGGACCAGGATAAAACCACCTTCACCTGTCCTTGGGGTACTTTCATTTATAGGGTCCTCCCTTTTGGTTTATGCAATGCGCCTGACACTTTCTAGACAGCAGTCCTGAGTATCTTTGTAGAGCTAGTCCATGATGTAGTAGAAATTTATATGGATGAATTCACACCCTATGGGTGTGATTTCCTGGAGGCTCTCTCTAACCTGGGCAAGGTGCTAAGAAAATTCATTGAAATGAACTTATCCCTTAGTCCCAAAAAATGTGAGTTCTTGATGACTGCAGGGACTGTTCTAGGTCACTCAATATCCTAGGAAGGACTACAGGTAGACACAAATAAGATATCCATCATCAAAAGGGTCATGGCTCCACAGAAACATAGGATGTTAGAATATTTTTAGGTTTAGTCAGATACTATAGGAGATTTATAAAATATTTCAGCACATTAGCTTCTCCCTTATTTGGGTTATTCGCCAAAGACTCTGAATTTTTATGTTCAGAAGGCTACCAAGAAGCCCTGCACACGCTAAAGGACAAGTTGACTACTGCACCTATTCTCTGAGCCCCAAATTGGGCTCTTCCTTTTCATATTCATTCTGATGCCTCTCACAAAGCTATAGGAGCATCTCTAGGCCAGACATATGACAAGCTACCTTATGTCATTTACTTCATCAGTAAGAATCTGTCGAAAGTTGAGTTAAACTACACAATAACTAAAAAAGAGCTCCTAGCTTTTGTGCATTCATTGAATAAATTTAGACATTACATTACAGGTTACCACACATTTGTACATACCGACCATGCTTCAATTAAATACTAGATGAATAAACCTGATATAAATGCCCAAATTATTAGATGGTTACTTTGATTGCAACAATTTGATTTAACTATTATTGATAAGCCTAGCAAGGAGAATGTAGTTGCAAATTTTTTCTCGAGATTGACTTTTCTTGCAGGGGAGGAAGGAATGGTCGATGATCAGTTACTAGATGAACATTTATTCACTATTTCAGTTCTCTCTCCATGGTTTTTTGACATAGAAAAATACTTGGTATTTGCACAATTCCCTCCAAATATGTCCTTCAAGGAAAAGAGAAAAATCATAAGAAAATGTGTCGCATTCACTTGGATTGGGGGCAATCTCTTCAAGCTAGTTCCAGATCAAATTTTGAGAAGATGTGTTAGGGAGGAGGAAGCCTTCAAGATCCTTATGGCTTGTCATGATGGTCCTTGTGGAGGTCACTTTGTAGCCAAAAACAACAAAATTCAAGGTACTACAAGTTGTTTATTACTGGCCCACTGTTCACCAAGATGTAACGAGGTATACCATCCAGTGTGATCGATTCCAAAGGATGGTGAAACCTACCCCAAGGGATGAAATGCCTCTGTAACCTCATGTGACTTTTGAGTCATTTGAAAAGACGGGCATGTATTGCATCGAGCCCATTGACCCTCCATCCAAATAGAAGCAGTACATTACTGTGTGCACTAACTCCTTAACAAAATGGGATGAAGCCAAAGCCATCAAATTAGAAACAGAAGAAAAAGTGGTTGAATTCTTAAGAGAGAATGTGTTTTATAAGTTTGGGTACCCTAGAGAGTTTGTCACTAATCAAGGTAGTCAATTTACATCTCACATGATTGAAAATCTATTAAGACAGCACCAGATAAAGCATAGAAAATCCACCCCTTACCACCCACAAGCTAATGGGCAAGTGGAGGTAACCAATCGAGCATTGGAAGGCATTCTGACCAAGGTGATTACTAGCAACAGAAAGGATTGGGAAGACAGATTAGTTGAGGTCACCTGGGCCTACAATCCACCTAGAAGACCACCACTAGCTTCACTCCTTATGAGCTGGCCTATGGGAAGTGACTCAAGTTCAAAGGAAAATATGGCATGAAAAGAATATAAAAGACAAATAGTTTCAAGAAGGTGATTGGGCTTTGCTATATGATTCCTGGTACAAATATTCGAATGGCAAGTTGAGGACTAGATGGCTAGGGACTTATGTAATAGAAAAGTGTCATGACAATGTTGTTGTTCAAATAATAACCATTGATGTAGAGGCTATCTCTTTGCTTGTCAATGGGTACAGATTAAAAATCTACAAAAAGCCCTTATCAAAGAAGGAATTCATCAATAACATCAACAAGATAGTGATGGTGGTCGAGTAAGTCTCAGCTTCCACCCCACCAAGTCCCTAAGAAAAACAAAAAAAATAAAGAGGCTCAGGTGAAAACCTCCATGAGGCACCTGAGTACAATTGTTGGGTTGTAAACCTCTTGAGGTAGCCCAAGAGTGTTCAAAAAAAATACAAGAGTAAGAGATATCTAGGTGAAAACCTCTTTTGAGACACCTAGGGTAGGAAACTAGGATGAAAACCTCCTGGGAGGCAGACTAGTTTTTTTTCAAAAAAAAAAAAGAGAGTAAAAAAGAGAAAAAGATACAAAGATGACAATTTTGTTTTGCAGGTCTACAAGAGGAAGATAAGAATAACATATAGAGGACATCAAGACCTAAAAAAACTATGTTTTACTTCACCCATATCATATCCTCCATTATCCCCATAGTCTTCCATCTATACTCCAATCCAGATCATTTCAAACAGTTTTGTGTTTTCTATGAGATTTTCCTATAGGAATTATAGGAATTCTTGAAAACCACAAGAAAAGTAGTAAAATGGCAAGGTGGTGACAAAAGTTTGTGCTTGAATGTAAAAAAAAACCATTTACCTCACTACACCACAACCAATACCTTTCATAACCATGACGGCCTTGTATCCATCAAAGAAATCAAGTTCAAAAAAACATTTATAGGAAAAAGAGAGAAAGAGAAAAGCGAAAGAGGATGCATACCAAAAGCAACATCCCTCACCTGCCATTCCATAACCCCATTCTCCACTCATTTCAACACCCATTCTACTTCAAAGTTGAGGAAAAATGGGAGATTTTAAGGGAAAGGCAGCTATAGGACTACCTGTAGGAAATCTTGTAGCAGCCTATACCACAGAAATTGCATCCATCTTTAGTGCAAGGAATACAAGGATGATAAATATCCTCTAGATCTTAGCAATGACATGAATATCAATAGCAACAAGGTCCAGCACATGTACATCATCAAAAGGAACAACTCTTAAGAAGAGGAAATACACAGTTGAAAATATGCAGCTCGAAAAGAACAGCAAATTGGCACCACTCTCTAGCATGCATCATCAACGAAGCAAAGGACCCACAGGTATGTCATCTTACCAATACTTGCTCATAAGTACGATATGATTAAAACTGTAGGAATAATGTGGGAGTTGATTTTATAAGTGAAGGTGGCCAGTTAACTTGGCCACCCTCTGTCAGATAATAAGAAGAAAAAGGTTAATCCACTACACATTTGGCAAGGTCAAATCAAACGATAAAGGGGAATGAACCCAAAAATGGTTAAGATATGGAGAATAAGAGTTGGAGTTGATTAGAAGGCAAGGTGATATGATGAACTAGTAGTGGGACCAACGGTCCAAAATAAGGTACTTGCACTCGGACAACCAACACATCGCCCAACACAATCATCCATAAATAGAAATAAACATTGACACCAATATGTAGAAGGCAAAAGCAACTTCTATGAGTCATCAAATGAAGAGGTTTCTCTCAGCATTCTTGAAATAACACCTACAAGGAACAATCAACACCTACAGTATGCAGGAAACCTACAGGATATAGGGAGATTATCATACATAGCTATCATTGGACACTAAAGGCAATCAAATCAAGGTTTATCATGACCAGAACATTGTGAAGTGAGGTAGGTGCCATACCTTCTATATTTTCCATTTAAAAATAAGAAATCCTCAATTCGATTAATAATTCACAGTGAATATAAGGATATAAAGATTGCATTGCATGTCAATAAAGGTTAAACTCCAAAAATTCCTCACCTACCTGAAGTCTTGAATTGTATCCACCCAAACATCAAGAATTACCATGGAAATATGACAGGAGGTTTCAATAAAAGAGAACCCACCAACACAACAAGAATTCACCAGCATCCTCCTGGGGCGGAAATTTTTACAAGGCATCAATGGATGGGGTTATTTGAGAAGATGAGAGGATACTATGATGATGTGGCCAGATATTTTTCCATGTCACTCATACCCCTCACTAGAGCCAGTGTCTTTGTAGTGAAGGGTTTGTTAGTAGCAATTTCCCCTGAGATTATAAGTAGTATAACTACGCTCCCCTTAGGATTACAATGGAGAAAAGAGGACAAGACTAACATCACCCTTGCAAATAAAAGTTTCTTTTTGGAAGGAGAAGAACCAATTGAAGACAAAAATGGTGTTATAAGGGAGAGCATTCCATACCCTTGGAATGAAGTCATTTACCACATCATCAAATATATCTTGTGTAAAGGTAGATACAGTGTAGAGTATGGATACCACTTCAGACTTATCTAAGAATTGATATTTGGAGAAAATAGACCTCCTCATAACAGACTGAGTATACCCTATATCCTGTTACTATCCATGATAAACATGAGCATGAAGGTACAAGAGGGAAAGCATCAACAATTAGCCCATCATGGATTGATCAAACTCATCCTTGAAGATGCTCTACACAACTTAAGAATCCCTATTACATGGACAACATTTGTAGACATGCAGGAAGAAGGAGAAGTTCAAGCCATCGAGTATGAGAGAAGCCCTACTAGTAGTGAGGGAGAATAAGAAACAAAGGATGTCAAGGAAGGAGAAATAGAGGAGGAAAATGAAGAAGTAACGGAGGAGAAAACAAAAGAAGAAACAGACTAAAAAAATGAAGAAACAGAGGAAGAGACAGAAGAGGAAAAAGGAGACAAAGAAGAGGATGAAAAAGAAAGTGGAAAAGAGCATGAAGGATTGAAGGATGAACAAAATTCTACAACTCAGAGCAGGGAAGAAGAAGAATCACCAAGAGTGTCTCAAGATCCTACATAGAAAGAGGAAGCAGCTACTCTAACTGCCCTAAGTACACCTATCAAATCAAAGGGAAAGAGACAAACTCCAATTTACTTTAGGACAAGAAAGAGCACTAGTATTGGACAAGGGAGACCTCAAACCCCTACCAAAACTCCAATTTTCATAGAGGACTCACCAAAACAAAAAGATAAAGTAGTCCCTCTAGGGAAGAAGGAAGGAGAAGGAACATCAAAACAAGCTTCTTGTTGAGCTTCAAAACTGCCCTTTCCTTAGCAACTTTTCTCATCAGTCTTTTTTTTTCCATGGAAAATGCATCCCTATCATCAATAACCAGTATACATTGCCTTAACTAGAGCATTTTAGTGATTTTCATGTTATACTTTTATGTTTGCTATTTCAATAATATTTTGTCTTTTAGCGATGGAACACAACCTATTTTGCAGCTAATCGATTGTTCTGCAGCTACTTCCATGCTTTTACAGGTTCCAGGTATCAGAAGGAGAAAATAACTACATGGGCAGCTTGGAAAACATCATGACATGGATCGTGTCCTATTCACCTAGCCCAAGTCTACAAGGAAGACTCCACGATGAACCACACTGGTTGGTTCGAAACGTGTCGACAAATGTTTGTCTACATGTGATTTACGCTGAAGCTACTCTTTCAACCATTATGAATAACAAAAGCCTCAGTTCAACTAAGGAAGACTCCAGTCAAAGGAGAAGTTAAACGTAGAGACCTAAGGCAAACAGGACTATTTTGTAGACGCTTCTTAGTGATGGGATCCAAAACAATTTCCTCAACCCACAAACTTCAACAACCATCTGTGCAAACTGAATCCAATAACCATCACCTTATATTTATGTCTCCAACAACCGAGGAAGAGAATTTTGTGTGCCTATCTGCTATGTGTTTTTGGCTGTAGCTTATTTTTCTCCATAAAACAATTGTATAATTTATCTATAAATACTTGTGTGAAGAACACAGAAATAGTTTGAATTTTCTCATGTATTAAGTTCAGATTACTACCCTCTAATTTTGAAAACTCATTCTTTGTTTTTAATATGAAGACTATGTGTTTCATGGATATCTGAAAGTGTTTCTTGGAGTTTTGATTGAGTATGCATAACCTGAGTAGTTGCAGAGGGACCCTATGCTGACTGAGATTTCATTCCATTTTGTTTTGTCTTTCTATTTCAAGTTGTAAATTTACCATTCCTTCTCACAGTGTTCATAATCATTTTCATAATAACCCTTTTTATAATGCATCATTTCTTCACTAATGCATAATAACTTCTTTCAGTGCATAATAGCTTTCTCTTTACTTAATTTCTTTCTAGTTTTTATCAGTAGCTTGATGTTGAATTCAATAGTGTAGAGTAGTTTATTTCATTTCCTATTTCATTAGTCTTTAGGTTTTCAATTAAACTGATCAGTTCCATTACTGTTCTTGCCATTTTATTACTAGTTTAGTGGCTCATGGCGTAGATGAATGTTTCTAAAGTGCCCTTCTAGTTGATGATTCATCTTAAACTAATACTTCATTCAAGCAATGAGTCTTTTCTGCATTTTTGCATTTATATTCTCTTAGAATAATGAAGCACAAAATTCCTCAAAATGCCATCCCAAGGAGGTTTATCTTGCAAAATTGAGAGGCAAAGTAACTAAGTATTTCATTTAGTTTTGTTGCAATTTTACTTTTAGTTTTTCATTACGTTTTGTTTCTACAATAGACTAAACAATAGTTGTAATCTCATTTTCATTTTTAGTATTTCATTTTAGTTTTGTTTCCATAATAGATAGTTGCAAATTCACCTTCAACTTTAAGTATTTCATTTAGTCTTGTTTCTATAATTGATTAGACAGTAGTTGCAATTTCACTTTTAAGTTCTTTTAGTTCATGATTTGGAAATAATGATAAGAGTAGGAATAGAAACTTTGTTTTCATTTCTTAATTAAACTTTACTTCCAAATCTTGCTTAAAGCACTTTTAGTCCTCATTTAATTTCTTTAGCTTCTTAGCATAAGTAGATTTAATATTTTGTTAAGTACATTGTAAATCATTAGGGATTAAAGGATCAAAAACCCCAAAACAACATAAAACTCAAAAACACTGAAGTAAGAAGGGTCATCTAGCACATATAGTGCACTACCCTTCATCATTTTACGATACCCTGATTGATAATTTATATAGAGCAATTTAGGACACTAAATTGACCAAACACTTCTCCCAAGCCTCCAAACACCTATATTAGGAGGCCTGTCACCAGGTTAGCCTCAACAAAAGGAAAATGTCTCCTACAGGAGACACATTAAAACCTAAAGGAAGCAGATACAATCCTACAGGAAACACAAAAAAGAGACCAAGAATAAATTACTCAAGAAGAAACAGAGGCAGAGGCCCAAGAACTGAAGGAACCTAGCCCACAATCAAACCTCAGCACCTACTACAGATTCATTGAAGGAGGTATGGTGATACCACAAAATTTTGCCATTCCTCTATCCTTTGAATTTGGAAAAGAGAGGGAAAGGAAACATAAGTGGATGCAAATTGATAAATAAAAAAGGGTATAGGATGTAGGCCACATGGAAGATAAATTGCAGGAAATGGGCAGAGAACTAAGTAACATAAGAGATAAAGAAGCAATAATGAAATCTCAGTTAGAGGCTAAGAACACATGGTTAAGTAGCTACAAGAAAAGGAAGGACAATTGGAAACTATGGCCATTTTATCCATGGAGGAAATCCAGTGCAGGATGCCAACAAAGTCATATGCGTTACACCTCAAGGAACAATGGTTGCAATTCTAGATAAAAACCATAGAAAAAAGAGGAACTATTCCTTTCTAAGACTGTAGACAATTCATTGACCTTTGTGATCAAAGTACCTTGGAGGATAGAGCAAAGATATCTGAGTTCTATCTGCAAAATTTAGCTTTGACGGATTTAAATGTGTGGGACCCAAATCCAAAGCTAGGGTATTTACAATTAATTGTCTTGGCATATTGGATGAATCTTGAGGAGGCTAGAGCTACATAAATGAAAAAGGTATTGGAAAAATGAGAAGCAGAACCCCTTATGATTAGAGAAGAACAATCTAACCAAATGGATGTCATCAACACTCACAACCTCATTGCAAATGACCCCAAGCATGCACCAAGGTGCCTTGCTGTACAAGAACATACAGTCACACATTTTGAAAACATGCTAATATTGCTAGGAGATGATAGCTAGCAAGCCTACCAAAGGAGATGGAACACATTACCTTACAGCCTAAAAATCAGAGAATATCATTCTCCTGACAGAATGAGGGAGGCACTAAATATAACCCCAATGTATAAGAAAGAATTACAAAGACTCAAAGTCAATTGGATTGGATTAAAGCTCAGTCCACCATTTATTTTAAGTATGTTAGAAGGAAGAAAATAAGAAGAAGAAAGAAAGTAGTTGGAGGAGATAGAGAAGAATGTAGTGTTTTATTCACAGGAGGAAGAGACTACAACATAAGAATGGAATGTCAGGGAAGCCACCCAAGAAACGAAGGACATGGACATAGATTCAATTTCTCAGAGGATGACCAACACTTTCAGTAGGGGGCGATGATGAGGCTCATCAATGGGTAAAATATATGGACCTTAATGCACCTCCAACTTACTAAAATCAACTATTCTCATAATTCTTTACATGTTTTAATTATATTTTTCTTAATGAGAAGAGTAAAAGTAAGTTGTCATGTCTAGTTGTCTAATGTGCATTGATTGCAGGTTTTGGGAGAAAATTGTGGCTAATTAGGGTGCATGAACTTGAATGAGACAAGAAAGAGAGATTATAGGAGATAGGATCTCCCTCCTTAACTCCTCACTCACTTGAAGATCCCTCAATCAAATCGCACCAACTCAGAGTTGCAAGCAGTCGAGTCATGAGGATCATTGGCAACCAAGCTAGTGATAGTTAAGGACCAGTTAATATCAAGATTGGGAGCTAAGACTCCATATATTTAAGGAAGTTGTTGACAAGTTTAGTTTTATAAATAAAGAGTCTTAGAGCCTAGCTAAGCAGTTTTCGAGTTGAAGGATTGTGACCAAACACTTTTATGTATTTTTGATGTCTTAATGAAAATGAGCAACATTTCCTTGATCTAGCATTGAGTTGACTCAAAGGGTTGAATCTCTTGGGTTAGGGCACAACCCTAGCAGTAGAGGTTCCTCTTACTATACATGTATGCTTAGGTTATCTCATAGTTAGTTGTTAAACTGATTTTGGTGTTGTTAACTTGCAAGTATTGGTATGTTTTATTAGTTTGCTTCCATTTGTGAATAGCTCTAACAGTAGCATTATATAGATGAGAAAATATTAAAAAGAGTCTGATAATAGGTGGATCTTACCTCATTCCTCCCTTCTTGGGACCATGCATTGAGGAACAATTCCCATTCAGCCCAAAAAAAGATAGAATTCCGGTTCCTTAAGAAATTTATGGTTTTTCTGCTAAATAGGTCGTCATTTTTCAGTTTTAGAAGATAGATTGTAATTTACATTTTTGATATCTTAAGTCTTGCATTAAAATTTAGGTTTCTTTCATAATGGTTTCAATCATTCCCATGCATAAAATTGGCAAATAAATGATGAAAATTATGTTTTCTTCTATTTTAGTAAACCCTTCTTGTTTTGAGATGAATTTATGGATAAATGTCAACAATGATATATATTTTGCAGGAGTTTCTACATTGCTGGGAGACCTTCTATCATTAGCCTTAGTCAACACATATCCACCCATGATTGCCAAAAGCTACTAAGTTCTCAATTCGAAGTTATTGTTTTACAAGGAAAACTTGTCATGCTTATTGACCAAATCTAGCCATTGTAAAGCTTTGGTTTGAGTTCTAAGTGAGTGCCTACCAATCCCTTGCCTTATTTCCTACTTACTCACCTTCTCCAAGCTTCGTACCATATTTCAAACCACTCTGTATGATTTTGGCCTGTTCCTATAAGAAAATAGGGGATCTTGTAGGTGAACTAGGTCATCTTGTAAGAAAACCTGTAGTGGCCTGCTTTGAGCCTAAATTGTGAGAAAAGCATCACTAAAGCTAGGAGTATACCCCTGCTTGCCTCCCAAGCCATCTGAACCATTGCACTCATCTCCCTCCACACTTATCTCACCTACCATGCAACCAAGAAGGATTAGAATTTACATTTTTACAAAAAGATAAAAAGAAAAAGGTCTTTATATTTATTCATGCACATAGTAGTTAAGTGCCTGTTTAGATCATACTTCATGCTCAAGCTAGTTAAATCTTCACATGTGTTAAATTAGAGTTCTTTTGCAAGAAAGGTATATTAACAAATAGCAAGATGAGTTATGTGTTTTGTAGGCATTTCTTTCAGTCTTTCATTACTACAGCAATTATCATTTCAATTCTATCAATTAGGGTAAAATTCTCCTGTCTCAATTGGTAATCAGACTTCTTCTAATCAATAGAAGGTTGGTTTGTGAAACCCTAGTGGTCTATCACCCTAGCTTAGCAGCGAGAAAGAGTGTACCCATTACATATATTTGTGTATACAACACTGTCACCTCCAAGTTTGTACGAACCTCGTGTTGATGAAGTAAATTTCGTAGCCCTAGGAGTTGCAACATCCTTGCTATAATACTGGTGCTCATCAAGTATTTTTTAGATCTGGTTAAGGGAACTACGGTTATTTTCTAATCCAAGGTTAATGGATAGGGGTTTATGGATGCTTCAGCATGTATATATATGTATTGTAGAATTGAAAGAAATATAATGAAAAATGAATCTGATAGTCTCGGTTTTTGGATCCAGGGGAAAATCTATGTGTATATCTATTTTATGTTTTATGCTCTCGCCATTGTTTATTTTCTATTTTTAAGAATTTTTTTGTAGGTACTTTCTGTAGAGGGTTAAAACCTACATTTGGTATCAGATTGTTTTCCGATTTAAGGGGACGCCTTTGCTGCTGAGGGGTTTTTCTCAGGCTTGTGGTAGGCCCTGTTCAATGGGAGATTGTTGTGAAGGAAAATTCCCTCTACTAACAAAGGTGATCCCTCTAGCCCAATGAGTGATTCTAGCAACAAAATAAACAAACTTATAGACACTTTCCTAGCTTATGTTCGACAAATGCAGAGAGAAGGAGAAGCATGCCTTGCTCTAATGTTACTCACTCGATCCTTGGAGATGGCTTTGAATCTTTTGCTCCAATCCTCTCTCCTTACTTTTTCTTCACGTTTGAGTACTTGCAAGGAAGATCAAAGAACTATGCAAGATACAAGAGGATATATGGCATACATCATACATAAACTACTTAATAGATAAAGGAGTTTTAAGATAATAACATAAATAATTACACAATTATGGAAAGTGAACATCATATGTATATATTAACAAGCTAAAAAGAGAAGCATACAACCTATGCCTTGATGTTGGAGACCTCCTTTTTGTGGATTTCCAAGTCCAATAAAATACTCTTCAAGAACTCCTTCTCCAAGCTAGAATGGGTAGCATGTAAGCATAATCTCAGCATAGGGATGCAGCGATAAATGACCAACCATTTGGGGATGGAAGGGAGTGAATTTATAGAAAGAGAGAGGGAGTTAGGGATCCACAAAAGAGGGAGGAAGGTACACATATTAAGGGGAAATCCCATAATGATAAGATCAAGAGGCCCAAGTGAGAGAGATCGACCATATCAACAACAACCAATATCCAACTCGTTGTTCTCGAAGGTTCTAGTGTGAGAAACTTCTCCTCTAGTTTGGGAAAACCTACCAAAAGATGTTCAACGATTTTTTCCTATGAAAACCCGCACTAGTAGTGTGAGTGTATAACTGAGAAACCTGCCATTAACATGGGCAGTCAGTGAAGCAAAACGTGTCGATGCCAAAAATTAGGTTTCTAGGAAACCTTCTTCAGAATGGATTTAGGGCAGTTTTTCTTTAATTATTTAGGGAGGCTTTGGTTTGTATATCATGATGGATATGCCACATAGTAGTCAATGTTTTGGCACTTCAGGGTATGAACAGGAAGTGAACAGAAGGTGTGACAAAATACTATGTAACAGATTATCATTAAAGCATGAAGGCAGAATAGGAAGTGATGATTGAGATGCTTTATAAGTCTATGCAACGACAGGAACAACATCATCAATAGACCTGCAAATCAAGCATATACATATACATATACATATCTGACATCTTTGATGACCATGCCTAATGATACATGAATAAACATCTAATAATACATGAATCCGTGGTATGGATGCAACCATCCAAATAGGATGGATCATGTGCAAAGATCCTTGGTATGGTCGTAGCCACCCGAATAAAAAGGCTCATGAATATGGACCCACGGTATGGTCGTAGCCATTCGTCCAAAGGAAACATGTGTACAATCATAAATGACTCATAACTCCACACAAGTTGGACTTAATCAGAAAAAATCCAGGATCTTGCACTCCTATCTTGACTCGATCAATGTACGAATTCTAATCATGTGAATAGATGTGTTGAAGTTGAAAATGATAGAAAACCACCTGATTACTAGTCAATGATGTAAACCATTAACAAGAACTAGAGAAACCACTAATAATGACAATGGATCTCAAGGTACAATCAACACAATCCATGAATGTGAATAATGAAGCTAAATTCGAACACCCGTGGAATCATCTGATTGAAGGTCAATGATGTAACCTTGTTGTTGAATGTGAAGAACTTGCCATTGAGGCATGCAAGCTCTAAGGTACTGGAAGGGATTTTCTAGATTATCTTCCTGGATAATGAGCTGAAGTGGATAGGAAGTGATCCATTGAAGGAGGGCCATAATAAATCCCACATCATTGACACGAACAAATGGATGTAGTAGAGTAGATAAGTGTGCTCCAAGACTGTGGTAGAAAGTCAGACAATGTATAAGTAGTAAGGAGCAATAGATAGGACTTCTCTTGAACATATCGGTGACACGACTTTGAAGTTCAGCAAAATTTGACTCAACTTAGGATCATAGGTCATGATGATGAAATGGTATAATCCGATGAGAGGAAAAATGAATTTCCCAAACCTAGTAAGGAAAGTGACCAAGTGAGGATGTCCCAAACCCGACACAAGAAATAGATGAGTGTCATGTTCAAGAGCGACATGCTTCCTTTACAGAATACAAGAGATGATCACTTTCACTTTTTCCCCCACCATTTCTGGCGAGTACCCAATATATTTTTTATTGAAATCTTGAAGGGGATAGCATATGCTTGCCATATAAGTTCACCCTTCGGATGAATCCATCCTAGTAATTTTTACAAGCCCTAGGAAGGAGAACATTGGTCTCATCATGGTGACAAGTCCTACATCGTTTTAATTTTAACGAGTTTGACAGAGGTGAAACTCGACATATTTTTCATGTTTAGAGAGTTTGAAAAGAAGTAAAAAATAAAATTCCAAAGGTCCCTTTTCGTAATTCTTCTCTTGAACCTGAAAATGTAGAAAACAAGGTCCAAGAGAACCTCTTAGTCATGTTCAACTAAGGTATTCCTTTTTCGTACAACAGTCTATCTCAGTCTAGAAAATGGTTAAACTTATACTGAGTAGACATTATTTCATTTACTTTTACGAGTTTGAAACAACAAGAACTCGATAATCTTTTCATTTTTCAAGAGCTAGAAAAGAGCTTAAATATGACTCTAGGGGGTCGTTTTTCGTTTATTTTTTACAAGTCCGAAAAAGGGATAAAATAAAACTCGTTGAATCATTCAAGATAAATCATTGTCACCAAGAACAAATGACCATTCACTACACAAGGAAATGCACATTGCTGACTTCGAGGAAAAATATTAAAAAATGAGTGAAATATGCCCTAATTTGGTAAAAATATTATTTAAAACTTATAAATAGGCCAAAAAGTAAGTTATTTTTAACAATTCACCAATTTGCAATTGTGAGAGCATTTTCACCTCATTTTACCTCGATTTTTAGGCAAGGAGCATGATCAATCTGGGACACCATTCGTCGAGCCGCTTGTTGCAAGTAAAAGATTTGTCCCTTCCCTTCATTTTGGTAGTCATTTTATGAATTTTCATCCATAGGGTAGGATGCAAGCAATACTTGCAAAAAAAATCATATCGTGGGTGATCAACACAGGTTTTACCCATCGAACTTGCGCTACTCACCCTGCAGTTAATTAGGCCTTCGCACTAGTACCACGAGAAAACCCATAAACAAACACACTGGCACCGAGGTGAAAATTTTTAAGTGAAATCTTCCATGTAAATAGTTAATCTTGAATTTTATCTCCATGGATGCTCATGAAATGTTGGTTCATTGATTTTTTGCTGGATAACTAGTCCAAAATGGTGATTGAATAGAAAGAGAGGGATCATGAAGTTGAAGACCATCACGCTATTAGGATCAAGATTGTGTTGATGCCCTACGAGCATGTGGATTTCTCAAGTTCTTCGTGATTCTTGCAATCAAATCACAACTTGAGTTATTGCAACACCTGATCAGTTGGTGGGATGATGTAAATCAGCAATTGTTCACGTTCGGGTATCAAGAGCTTGAAATAGAGGTTGTTGACATTTTTTTCATCACTGGGTTATCCAGGAAGAGACAATGGGTGCAGTTGTATGGATCACGCACTGGAGGAGAGAGCATGGATATGCTCATTGTGAGGCATTTTTCCAGGGCCAAGAAGACCCACAATGGGAAAATTGACATAAAGACCTTACCAATCTCCCACTGTGAATAATCCTACACACCATGGCCTGAGTAGCTAGGGCACAAGTGTTGCATGAAGCAAACAAGTCTCATTTCCAATATGCAATCGAGTGCCTGAATGCCACAGTTTTTCATTGGAGTGAAGGTTTGTTGGTGTGCATGAAGCTCCAACTTACCAAGTGGAAGTCAGGGAATCTAAAACAATTTTGTTTCAGATCTATTTTGGTGATGTTCATCGTGGAATGTATGCCATTATTATTTTATCAGTATTGGAAGTGGATCCACTAGCACCCAGAGATCCATGATTATTTAGATAGGGAGAGTTGATGCCTCGACATGGAGGTGGCCAACAGATGTCATTCCCTTTAACATTAATTGGATGGTTGTGTCAGCAACTAATCATGGTCGATTATTGGGCGTATGTAGGCATGGATTTCCATGGAGATCTAGATCTTCCACTTCCTTTAGGGGCACAGTGGATTGACTCAGGTAAAAACTATTTTGAATTTTTTGAATTTTTTATTGTTTTTTATATGTGTACTAATATTTGACTTATGATGTTGTGCATATGTTGGACTAGAGAATCCTCCAAGGGTTTCTCCAATAGCCAGGCAGGTGGCACGCCATATTGAGGAGGCTCCTCCTTATGGGGAGGGAGAAGATCCTATTGTTGAGGTAGAGTGTAACTTGGAAGTTTTAACCCAGGGGATTCTAGAGTATGCCTTGATTTATGAGGTGCCATTATGCTACTAGAGGCACATTGTAGGGGTTTCAGCCAAACTGCATCGGTTGTTGGGCCGAGTCATTAGGGTTGTCTCATGCTATCATGAGTAGCATGTGGGTGAATAACCAACTTCTAGTTTACTTTCTGCACTATTGTAGGCTTATAAAGCCATGTGTCTCTGAACAAAAATTTTGTTAGTTTGATGTAGAAAACTCTTTGCAAATACTCGATATATATATATATATATATACACACACACACACACACACACACACAAACATGTTTTTCTTACCATGTCTGATATGTGATGCTTTACAATTTACAAGTTTCTTAACTGTCTACCTAACACATAGTTAGCCAATGCATTCGTTAATGTGTTCATGCCTCTTGGAATGTGATGATAAGTAATAAAATCAAATTCTTATTCCAATAAATGAACTTGCAAATGCATTCTCAAAATTTGAGGGTTTCTAACTAAATATTTTTCGTTAAGTTGTAGTACAATGAGTTGTGAATCAAGTTTTATGATTAACTCTCTAATTCCAAGAGTAATATATTTTGACAAAAGATTGATGACCGCACTATATTCGGCAATGATATTAGTCGTCCAACCTAAACATATACCTTGTAAATTCACTAACTCACCATTAAGGTCATAGATTTCCCATGCAGCGGAAGATAGATTCAGTGTACTATGACAAGCATCATCAGAAAAACTGACATAATGGTTGGATGACATCTGCAAACCAAGTAGAGCATGAGGTAAGTAGAAGAAAGCATTTGAAAAAGAAAACTAACACACCAAAACCACACTACACACTAATGTACATAAATATTTACAAAGATAATCACGCATAATACTTCTTGAGGTAAAGCCCATTTCGAGGCTTAGAAAATAATTTCCTTCATAGTCTACTAACTCATAGGCACCTTTTTGTAAAAATTGTTTGAAAATGTAAGGCCCATGCCACATTGGTTCAAATTTCCCAGCTCCTAATTTGTCAATGTCTTGATCATAAAGAAGGACCAAGTCACCCTTAGCAAAAATGCGGGGAGAAACAATTCTATTGTATTGAGCCTTAACTGATTTCTCTTGGGCTTCAATTACTAACACTACAAAGTGGTGAGTTTCATCGAGCATTTCGAGGTAAAGTAAACATTCCTCTTTAGGTGAGGTATCACGGAGTAATTCAACAACTAGTTTCAGTTGTTAGTGTTAGTCTTTTCATACTTCAATCAGGGATCAAAATTTTCTCTTTTGAATTTTCATATTAGAAGTCCCATACTGTAAATTTTTCATCACTCCATTAGGTCATAATATATGCATCCACTGATGGTTGTTTTCTCTTCAGCTCCTCCCTTATAGACCATACTTGTTGATCCCCCTTCATATTGTCTTCAGTCATGGCTCATAAACAATCTGTAGTCTAGTTCATTAGGTTTTAGGGTTTCACCAAGGTCAAAAGTCTATTTCTGAAATGCAAATAATGGTCAGCAAGGATATGAGGATGATCAATAAATCAAGCATGATGGCTTGAAAGTTAAAGCTACTGAAATTTTTATTTTTGGAATCTAATGTAATTTTCACCTCAAAAACATGTTTTTGAGGTGAAAACAGAGTATTTTGAATTTATTGTATTCCTTATCTAATTTTAAGTTTCTATATGTAATAATGGATCTCAGCTACATCAGAATATTTCTCCTTCCTGCAAGACACACCAACACTGCAAAAATCAATTTAAGTTGAGCATTTGTCCACCTGCAAAAACACAAAGAAGAAAAAGAATTAAAACAGAGTTTAAAAGGTGAAAGTGATCAAAGGAAAAATAAAATAAAAAAGGGGTTTGAGGAGCTAAATATTAAAGTCAAGGGCCTATAAATATCTTCTTACACTCTTTATCTCTTCATTTACCTCTTACCACACATTGAGAAAACCAGAGCAATGTTTTGGGTGATTTTAAGTCGAAATTAGTGAAAACAGTGCAGGCGATGCATGTTTCCTCCTTGCACTACATGTTCTCTTCAGGCACTGCGCACTCCTTAGGTGCTGCACATTACCTTTAGGCATTGTGCACTCCCTTCATGTGCTGCGCACTTGGCCAGTTTTGCATACCCTCACTCTTCAAGCTTTCACAATATCTCCTAGGCCCTATAACAAGTAAGTATTGCCATTTCCCTCTCACTAAGGTTATTTACTTCATGCTTGAAGAATGAAAACCACAAGGTGTTAGTCTCTCACTCCAAACCCTAAGTCTTTCTCCTAAACCTTAGTTTTACAAGCAAATTTCTCATTTCCCCAAAAACATCTAATCTACACCCTATATTCTCCCTTAGAAGTTTCTATCCTTACCCCATCAGACCCTCATTTACTCTCATTTACCCTTCCCTTCCTTTTCTTCCCTACACCCTTTCATTCCCATACCATCTACCTAGGGTTTCATTTCAAAAACATCATGGCTGATGAGGAATATAGGCCACACAGTGAAGAAGAGGGATCAGACAAAGAGGGAAACAGAGAACAGAGAAGACCACATAAAGGAGGGAATATTCACATATTTGAGCCCACAGATCTCAAAGAGCTTGTAGCCTCTCCCATGACTGTGACATCCTTCAAATGGTTAGGGAGTTTTGAGTTTTGTGAACAGGTCTAAGCAGTTCAGTACCACCCTGAGTTGAATAGGCTTTTCATAACTAAGATTCAAAATAATCAAGTCACTCTTGTAGGCATAACCTTCACATTGTCTACTACCACCATATCAACTACCACCGAGATTCTAGAAGCTGGGGAAAAATGGTTCAAGCAGGGTGAAATAGAAGCACATTTCTATGAACCATACATAAAACCTAGATACAGACATGAAAGAAAGGGCTATTTTCCTTTCTCATACCTCCTAGACAGATATGCACTTATGATGAAGATTATAATGAAGTATTTTTCATGTGAGGGAAGATTTTCCAGGATATACTCCTACCATATCAGGTTACTCATGCATTTCGCTAGGGTTAAAATGCTCAATATACCCTACTATCCTTTTAGATGTGTGGAGAAAATGGCTTACATTGCCCAAAAGAGAGAACACAAAGATCAAATGAAAAGCATATTCCACCACGCCCTCATAAACCATAGTTATTTATCACCTTAAAGAAATTAACATTTCATCGAGTACATTAATAGCCAACCCCATTTTCACTCATACTTCCACTCAGAATGTTAAAAACATGCCATCATTATCACATTCACCCTTACCTCCATTATCACCTTCCCATGCACCTATTCCTTCACCTGAGAGGAAACAGGATAGTGGCAAAGAAAATCAAGGTAATCAGGGTCAAAGTAGTAAGTCTAGAAGGAATGGTTTAGGTACCATGGTGCATACTTATCAAAGAGGAAATAGGCAAGTGTTTTCCCCACATATTGTGGGAGGGGCCTTGCTTTCATCATCAACAAAATAGGTACACAAAGGAAAGGAAAAGGTGGCTAAAAAATAGAGATGAAACAACAGGAAGAACACCTCCATGAAACTGAGCAAGATTTTAACCTAGTGGACTTAGATGAGGAGGATGAAAAAAAAAACACTAGAGTGCTCATCAAAGAGCAAGAGGCACTGATAAGTGATTTACAGGTGAACCTGCAAAGAGCCAAATACATCATCTCTTATTATGAACAAGAAAACAAGTAATTGGAGAGTAAGCATGAGCTTATGGCAGTTGAGCTCATCAAGGCCAAAAGGGAAGCAGAAAAGGCTAAACTACAACTAGAAGAATCCTATGGTGACTATGGTGAGCCCTTGGAGGAAGAGATGCCCAGGAGGAGGCCTAAGACTAGAGCCCTAAAGCGAGCTTTGGAGCTTGAGAAGGAAAAAGAAGCTCAAATTGCCAACCAACTCACCTTGAATGAACAACTTGGCCAGACAGTGAATGAGAACTGGGAATATTGGCTTGAGACAGTTAACACTCACCTTGAGGACTTGCTAGCCATAGCCACTAGATATTTGGAGGTGCAAAGGAGAATGGCCAAAAATTATGCCATGAGGGACAAAATTGCTAGAGCTAAGCTCAAAAGGGATGAAGCAAGAATTGAAGCCTTAGCTCATCAAGAAAAGAAGGAAAAGCTTGACCTGTTGGTGGAGGCTTCACTACAGGCTTAGTCACTTTCAACATCAGCCATCACAACCATTTTTGAGAAGCATTTACTCAGTTTTTGTTTTCTAGTTGTTCCTGTCATTTTCAGGCATTTATTCTATCAAACCAATGGTCAAACGACGTTGCGCACTTTTTGGGGCACTTTTTGGAGAAATGGCCACCCCCATTGGATTCATAATGCAATGTACATTCATAAAAACCATGTTTCTAGGTGTGAAAGTCAAATTTACTAGGTGAAAAGGCCAAAAAATGACATAAATTCATGTTTCTGCCTGTTTTTTGAGCTTGGCGTTGTGTGTTTGAGCAGTCTTGGGAGATTGCATTTTTGGAAGGGAAAATCAAGCTCAAATTGGAAAATAAGGGTAGTTGTGGAAACTAGACAAGATATTATTTCCAATGAGCTATCATGAGCCAAATTTGGAGATCAGGAAGGCAGTCAAAAATCATCTTGAAGTTGGTGTTGCGCACTTGACAGGCTGCCTATTTTTTCATTGTTTCTTTTAGAAATTACTTTTCACCTATGGGATTTTGATCTTTTCACTTATGTAATGCAAAATCATGATGTAATTAAAGTTTAGTTATGTTACCTAGGGTAGATACATTAGATCAAAAGTTTAAATGAGATGAATGAATCAATTTGCTTCATACTAGGAATGTTTCAGTTTCAGCATCCTAGCCTTCAACTTTCAGCTCAACGTTTTGTGCAACTAATTCCTCCTCTCATGGATTCAACCCATGAGGATAGGATTGGTTGTTTTGAAGCATATATTATGTATTTTCTCAGTCATTGTGTGGTTGGACTCACTTGGATTCTCAGAGCTTGATTGTACATCATTGTAAGCAGTTTGGCAAGGAGATTAATAGGATTTGTAGCTATTTTTATGGGATTCCTGTGGTATGGAGTTCTAGCACAATTTATTCTTTTGTAATAATTTGTTTACATGTTTTATATATGCCATCATTCATTTCATTACTTCTTATTGAATGTTATCAAGTTTGATAGGTAGAATCCATTGTAACAGTGCTCTACCTTGGGAAATCATTCAATATTTCATGTTTTCTACTATTTGAGAAGGATCCATGATTGTCACATGTCCTTCTTAGCTCCTCATCCGTATTAAATACCTCACAAAAATTAAGCCTAAAGTGCTAAATCCTATGCCTACCTTGCCCCATAGAACACCATGCATTTCTGGCCTAATTTCCCAGACCTAAACTGCCTAGCTCCATCTGATCCAACGAAACACCAACAAAATTCAATAAAAAACTTCGAGCTACTATAACTAGCCTAAAATACTTTACTTGATGGAGTCATCTTGACTGAGATCCTTAAGGAGAGAGCCCTCTCTCAGCCTAGTAGGGCTAGCTACTAGGCTAAGCTTGGTTTGTGGTTACCCTGGAATTGCCTTCCTTCAGCCCAAGGTCAATCTAGGTGATAACATCAGTGAAGTAATTTCACACTCAATTGAAATAGTTCCCTCCAGACCATACACCAGTTGAAAGGGCGTAAATCTAGTGGAAATCTTAGATGTAGTTCAGTAAGCCCAAAGAGCTTAAAATAGAATAAGATGCTAATTTGATTTATGCATCCCGATGGCACATTGAATCATAGTAACTAAGACTTTGTTGATTGCCTCAACTTTGCTATTGGCATGTGGATAATAAGGAGTTGAGTTGTCCTGGCGCAAACCCAACAGACCAGTAAGATTTTCCATAATGTAATTTTGGAAATGAGATCCATGATCAGTAATGATGGCTTGAGGGACACCAAGTCGAGCTATGACATGGTTAAAAAGAAATTGAGTAGCATTTTTACTGTTAGCATCATGTGTGGGCATCGCCTCGATCCATTTAGTGAAATAACAAATGGTGGTGATGATATATAAATTCCCCATGGCTAAGAGAGGGTTACATGAAATAAATAACCCATTTAGTAAAGGGGTTGACGATAATAACTAGGTGTAGGGGTGCGGGTGGGGCGTGCTATTAATAGTTATAAATCTGGAAGGCGTGACAATTTTGGATTGCTAAAATGCAATATTTAAAGATCGAAGGCTAGAAATAAGTGACACGAAGGATTTTCAGAGTAGTAGCATACCTTGACATGTGACCACCACAAGCCCCAAAGTGGAAATCATTGAAGACTCTCTCAACTTCTTCAAGTGTCAAACATCTACGAAGGATAGAATTGACACCAACATGGTACAAACTATCAGGAATGATTCGATATGGTTGGGATTGATGTTGAATGCAATGAAGTTTAGAATTTGACAACTCTAATCGAAAAGTTTGGGTTTGGAGATAGATAATAATATCCCCATACCATGGGTCAAGAGTGCTGATGAGAAAGAGAGTATTTTCGGGAATGAGCTCGTCAAAATTCGTAGATGTGGTTGCAGAGGAAAGGTCACAAACTAATTCAATGAAAACCAACAATTTCTTTGATTTGGTTGTAGCAAACTCCAAATCAAATTCCTGAATTATAAAAATCCACTTAGAATATTTCCCCCAGCAATTGATGATTCATGATGTAGGTCATGGGGTTGCAATCATAAATCATAGTAGTTTTCTGCAAGAGAATATAGTGTCGAAAGCATTGAATAGCATGAAAAACTGCTAAAGCAAGTTTCTTGACATGGGCGTATTGAGTTTCGGTATCGGTAATATTTTAGATTAAGTAGTAGATCGTGTTTTCATTTCCATCATCATCATCTTGCACCAGTACCATGGCAATAGTACTATCAGTTGCAGCCAAGTACAAGAAGTAATCATGGTAAAAGGTGGGGGGATGCAACAAAGGAGCACTAATGAGGGTGTTCTTTAATGCATTGCAAGGTTTTTTAGCGATTTTATCCCAAATAAATGGGATCCCCTTTTAAAGCAAACTAGTAAATCCCTTGGCACTTTTAAGCATAATTGGGTACAAAATGAAAAAGGAAATTATCTTTCCCTTACAATATCTGCAACTGATGTAAAGATGATGGAAGGGGTAAATTTACAATGGCCTCAACTTTTAGGGGGTCAATCCAAATCATGGAAAATTTTAGGGGCGAATGTTTGCCCTGTGGCGAAATTAAGGGGTTTTAAAGTTTTAGTGGGTGAATATTTTGTATCATAGTACATTTTTACAAGTCACCTCAAATAGGCCACCTTAATTTAAGGGAGAGGGTAAAAAAGGTAAATTTAGCCCTTGAAATTAGGAGTTACAACCTTCCATTCACCCTAATTTTCAA
>APFE030810223.1:198451-243742 GCA_000404065.3 Pinus taeda
CTAATTTTCAAGAATAGGTTTTATTTAAGTGAATCATATGGGCCAAATACCATATTTATAAAAGAGGTATGGTAAATTAATAAAAATATAAATAAATGAGAGGCATGGTAAATAAATAAAACATTTTTTATATTTACTCCATAAGTCACCTTATATACATGCAAGGGTGTAAACAAATAAAAATATAAGTAAAGTGGAGGTATGGTAAATAAATAAAAAGTATTTTTATACGTACTCAAAA
The DNA here is from genome assembly GCA_000404065.3 of Pinus taeda. Lineage (NCBI taxonomy): Eukaryota > Viridiplantae > Streptophyta > Pinopsida > Pinales > Pinaceae > Pinus > Pinus taeda. Next base: position 198,693 of record APFE030810223.1, read on the forward strand.
GGTATGGTAAATAAATAAAAATATAAATAAACTAGACATATGGTAAATAAATAAAACCTCTTTTTATATCTAGTCCATAACGCTTATTCTATTTATAAGGCTCAAAAAAGATGTTTTATTTAAGTGAATCCTATGGGCCAAATACCATATTTGTAAAATAGGTATGGTAAATTAATAAAAATATAAATAAACGAGGCTCAAAAAAGATGTTTTATTTAAGTGAATCCTATGGGCCAAATACCATATTTGTAAAATAGGTATGGTAAATTAATAAAAATATAAATAAACGAGAGGTATGGTAAAAAATTAAAACATTTTTTTATATTTACTCCATAAGTCACCTTATATTTACGAACACTCAAAAAATGTGTTATATTTAGGTGAAACCTATGGGAAAAATACTATGGGACAAATACCATGGGTTAGATTATTTTTAATACCATGCAAAAAACATTATTAATCCTAGTATTAATAAAAATAAAAATGGCACATGGTATTGACTTATGGTATTCACCAAAATGGCACATGGTATTTACCCATGGTATTCACCTAGAATGTAGCCTATTTAAATGGGGGAATTAAACCAACATAGATCCATATTTACTCTGGATCTACTAACCCCCGAGAGGTATCAAATATTGTGATATGCAAACTAGCATAGAGTGAAAAAATATTTGATCCCTCTCGGGGCTTGGTGGATCAAGACTAAAATGGATGTTGTAATTTAATATACCCATGGTAATACCATGGTATTCGTGTGAGAATAGACTATTTAAAGGGGAAATTCTATCATCATCCATCTTAATTATGGGTCTAAGTGCTCAGAGGGATAAATAGATTTAACCCCCCTAAGAGTGGTAGATGTGGAGTTAAGATGGATATAGTTTGGTTTTTATGATAATGAAGATATTAAATAGACTTAGGAAATTACATTGTAAAAACATCTTAAGGTGAATGGTTAAAGCATAGACATTGGACAAGTATATTTGTATACTTCTTTTTTAAGCTAAAACAAATCCAGGGCTAAAAGGAATGGATTGATTGCATTAGTCATCCTTCTATAACTTTCCAACATAGACTGGAGTAAACAGATTGTAATTTGGGTAACTTTTCTAACTGCAAACAGGAACATACTTGTGTATTGGCAGGGTGGTTGTGAGGTCCCTAGAAGTGATGCATTTGAATTTTTCTTGGTTTTATATATAGTATTAGGTTTTTTTCTCATGCTTTCTGTGAATGACACAGGTACACTGACTAGGTTATCGATATGTAATTTCGCTAATTTTGATTTCAAAAGATATTTTAAAGAAGTACAATGATTTCATTTGTGTATTCAATAAACACAATATTCTAATTGAATTCTGCATTTGTGGTTTACCTATACAGATTCCATGGAGAAGTATTAGTGGTGTGACATCAATTGTCCTCAAGCAGAGGCTTTAGTTTTACTCTTTTCTAGAAGCAAATACTTTCTTCCAACATTTTTGAGTTGCATGAAAAATTTGAAAGTCCTAATAGTATTCAATTATGGGTTCAAGAGAGACATAGTATTCAATTATGGGTTAAATAGATCCACATTGAATGATCTATCAGCCTTATCTTCACATAGTTTAAGACTATTCACTTGGAGAGGCTGCATGTGCCCCCACTTCAAGAGCATAGTAAAGTCATGTAGAACTTACAGAAGCTATCTTTAAGCTTTTAGTGAAGATTGGAAAAATGTCTCGGTTGAATAACACCTAGTTGAGCATTAAACTTCCAATAATGCTAGATTTTAACTTAGAGCACTTTTGTGATTTGGAGGAGATGCCCCCTCGTATTTGTGACACATCTTCAGTTGTGAATTGGACTATTACTAACTGGCATTTCCTTCGAAAGATACTTGATGACTTGGGGAACCTCAACTCTTTAAGAATGTTAAGGAAGGAAAGAAAGTACATTATGCTAAGTTATCTTATTCTTTTCAAGTTTTTCTTGGATATCTACAATGTTTCAAGTAGGAAAGTATATTCTGTTAATGAAAATTTGTCTTGATAGAAAGGCCCAATTTCAAATTCTGATGCTTTCAAAAAACATTGTATAACTGTAATGTTTCTAAAATGAAAGCATATTTTTTCAATTTAAGTATCATGATCCCATATTCCAACTTATTTTTCCAGTAACCCATTAGGCTTTGTAGCTTTGAATAAATCCATCTCTTTTGATAAGATCCTCTTCCAAATTAGAACGTAGTTTCCTTTTGGCAATAAGCACATACAATGTCTTGATTTTGTTATTGAGAAAATAAAGGTGGCGAAACAAGCCTATGCCATACAAGGACTTGATTCATTGATTATGTATCAATTATGGCTCTTGATGTAACAATGTCTTGATTTTGTTGCTTGATAATAGAGGTTATGCTTTATTATTTCACAAAATTTCTTACAATCTTTCCATAAGTATTGATTTGTAATCTTAGTCACTGAGGGATGACAGTAATGACAAAGGTATTATTCCATGGTTTGAAGATCTTCTCTTACTAAATATTTAAATATATCATAACAATTTAACTATTAGTTAAAGGAATTGTATTTGATTTGTAAACAATTCTTTGCTTGATTTATAGATTTTGATTTTTTCCCTTTTTTATTTTTTTCTCAAATTTGGCATGAGATATCTTCCAAGATTTGGGTTCCCTAGTTTCCCTACCATAGCTACTAGGTTCATATGCTGTCATTAAATATTCTCGGAACATTACAACTTTTCCAGTAAGTGTGCTTTGAAACATTGTTGTTTCTTTTCCATGGTGTTAATGAAAATAAGCACCGTAACTAGTGCCATTATTTAGATTAAGTGCCGAAATCTAGGTGGCCTTGTAATGATGGAGTGATTTTTTCTAGATACTAAGGCCATATGCATTTTTATCTCTTATGTTGTCCTGAGATATTCAAATTCAAAATAAGAATTGAGGTCTCGTTTCCACTGTAGATTGCAGTCATTTTCTTGAACATAATATATAGTAGACTATCTTTTACTAATCAACTACGGATGTGATCCCTCGCAGGAAAGGAAATTCAAAGTGACTTTGATTTCACATTGATGTGTCAAAACATCCACACAGGAAAGGAGATTTAAAGTGACACTGATTTCACACTGATTTGTCAAAATGGAGGCAAGAGAAAAGGAAACTTTGTATTCAACAATGCTCTTAATTTCATATGTACATGCACAAACATATTAGTAGAAAATATTGAAGGGTTGCCTAAGTAATATTTTCCATTCCACTACATTCTTTGTAGCTTGTAAATAAATAACTTAGAACAATTCATTACACTACTTGTTATTCTTTATTAATCAGTGGTTAAGATTTTGATATTGAACTAGCTAAGATTTTTCTTCCTTCTGCGAAATTGTGTGTTCTATAATGCTTCTTTTCCATTCACTATGTATAGCATATAAAGTGTGTCTAATGGAGTAGGAAGATTGGAAAGTCTTGTGTCCTTGAACTATGTTACAAGGCAAAAAAACAATGGGGCAGGGTAGGTGCATCCCCTCAAAGGGGTCACAAATACCAAAGTTGGTATTGGCTAGTGCCTTAAGCTAGAAAATTTCTATTACCCTTGTATTAACAGTGAATCTGGAGAGGATTCTAATATTATCTTTATAAGATTTATATCAGTTAAGATTGATGAATAAAATTCATGAGACATGAGCTAGGATGTCCTTGCAAGGTGGTTGTTGATTATTGGAAGCTATGATGGCCATTATGTTAGGCCATGTGGTCGAACTCCCTTGATCGTGAGCACAATTGTGATCAAGATGGAAGACTTCATACTCTAGATTGATTGTTTAGCAGTGATAGTTAGTTGGCTCATTCACAAAAGCTTCTATTTCACTAATCCTTTTTATAGAGTTGTCAAATCCGATTTCTAAAGGTTTTAATTATACTATAGAGTTGAGTTCTGAGAGAGTTGTGATTCACAGTGTTAAGTATAGCAGCTATGACACTTGAATGAAGACATGCATAGTAGAGGCATCAGAATCTGTTATAAGCTTACCTGCATATTATAAGGGACTTGGTTGGATTTTTTATAATTTTATAAGCAAGTTCCATGTCATAGAAATGTGAAAAAAAAAATAGTGATATTTCCACCATGTGGCTCTTGTCATATATGGTTTTATACTTTTTCAAAAAATTCTCTAAGAGTTCACAATGCTAAGATTCACCAGGAATTTACAAAGTTTTATTATTTAGTGAAAGACTCGCCAAGATCTTACAAGATTTTATAATTGAGTAAAGTATTCGCCATGCCTGGTGAGATGTTCACCAAAAAATATATATACATATTATATTATTGATAAAATCGCCTTCCATTTTTCCCATATACCATGGAGATTAGCCCATTTATTATACATATAAATTTAGGAGAGGTTCTTAAAATTTTCCTTGATCCGACTGCCTTCTTTAGATACCACAAACCTTAGGAGATGACCAAATTCAATGTAGAAGACACACTTATGTGGAGTTAAACGAATGATATAGTGTCTACAACGATGAAAAATCACTCGTAGGTGGGCAGGATGATCATGATGCTTAGTAGAATGAGCTGGTAAGTCACCAAGATATGGTCGAATGATGTGTTTGATGTCATGAAAATCATAAGACATCACCCATTGGAAGGTAGCACCAACATTTTTTAAACCGCAAGGGAGTATCTTGTAGGCAAAGGTTCCCCATGGACAGATAAAATCACTTTTATGTTGATCGAATGGAAGAATGTTAATTTGGTTGTAGCCAGAAAAATTGTCCATAAAAGAAAAATTCTCACTCCGGGCATACTCAACAATATTTTGATCGATAAAAGGAGTTGGATAATTGTCTTTGGGACACGCTCGATTAATATGATGGTAATCAACAAAAACATGAATAGTCCCTTGTTTTTTCATCACGGACAATGTTTAAAATCCAATCTCTTAGCGGAATGGGACAAATGAAACCATTCTTTAGAATTTTTTTTACCTCTCCCTTAATAGTGGTTGCCTTTCTACGGTGCAATGGATGAAGTCATTGACAAACATGCTTCACATATGGATAGGTAGGAATTTCATGCACATCTATACTCATATCTATGCTAGGAATCTCTTCATATGACCAAGCAAATACATCATGTAATTCCTTAAAAAAGACAGTGTAAATATTGATCTCATCAGGAGAACAAGAAACCCCGATAGGGATGTTATCAACAATTCTTGGTTTAACATAAATTTAAATAGGCATGGTAGCAATAATGTTCCCCATGTTTCCCTCTGACAAAATTTCATGCACCAGAATAGCGTTTGAAGTGGATGGGTGAGTGTACGAGAAAAAAATGTATCCAAACATGATGAAATCTCCTCGAGACTTAGGAGAAATGAGGAATGATGATGAGCATCATTGTAGGAATTTTCCTCAAGAGACATAACCTCGATGATACTCATGTTAGTTATAAATGACTTCTTCAAGGGATCTCGAGAATCCCAAGAACCAAGACAAGGGGACTGTGAATACACATCTAGGTGCATACTAAGAGTAATATGGCTTTCAAAAGTGGCCAACGAAACCAAAACAAAAACTTGATAGGCCTGTTATACTAGGCTGAGTGGCATGACATCGCCAAAATATTCAACCTGATCGGGGGAAGGAATGATCCAAGGATCGTAAGAAGTGGAGATCACGTTGACCGAAGCGACGTTTGGAGGTGTGAGGGAAAAAGTTCCCATAAGAGCAAAGTCTTTAAAAATATCCACCCCAACTCTCTCATAATGGATGTCAGTATTTCCCACATATGGCATGTTCCATTTGAAGAGCGAGAAGAGAAAAAGGCCAACTAATCAATGGTGACTAGTTTCCCCTCATGAGGAAAACAAAGCACACAGAACAAATAAGAAACCATGAAAAACATAACATGAGTCCAACTTCATCCAAGTAGAAGGTTATAATTCAAATTTCCATTAACAACTCATACTTATAATTCAACAATTTTCCCTTCCAATGTGATGGGAAAACTCGTGAGATTATCGTAAGGAAGAGATCCTTTGCCATCCAAGGCTTCTAAGATGTTTGGAGACTTGTTGAGAGGCAGAGATCCTATAAATTTCAAGCATGAAACATACATGATGCAGGTGGAAGCACCCTCATCAATCACTGTTCGATGAATTGTCTTCCCTTTTATAATGACTGAAATTAAGAATGCAAGTTGATGGGGAAGACGTGGAACATGATTTTCTAGGTCAAAATTAATCGAACTCGAATTAGTAGGGTCACTTCCTTTTTAGTGGATAGTAATTATTTTTGCTGCATTGGAAAAGTCTAGAGAACTTCTAAGGTATAAATCGCCGAAGGCGCTTGAGATAAATCTTCGACAATATTTTAAAGTTGGGTAGCTCGCACATTCAGATTGTAAGATGGTTTTTGAAGGACACCCTTGGGAGGTGGTTGGATAACAGAGTCATTAATAGGTCTCTCGATATGAAGAGGATCAAAACTAGGTGGAGCAGAATTAGAAGGTTTATCAGTAACTTCTTTTTCCATAGTCTATTGGGGAGGAGTGAGATAGCCTTTTGACCAGATGGCAACAGAAATAGGTATTGTTCCACTCAGATAAACCTGAGAACCCGAAGATGTAGAAGATTTTGGTTGTTCTAAAAAATGGGTTTATTGTGATGGGAAATGTTCTTTTAGTACAATCGATGTCCCTTGAGTGCCTTTTAACAAGCGACTAACTTTTGCACAACGGGGACAATCCTTGGTATAGTGATCTTCCTCCCAAATGAGGCAAGGATATTTGGACATGCATTTAGATGCATCATCAATAGATGACTTTGGAGGATCCTATTTTGGTGTATCATATTTTTCTTTTCCTTTTCCCTTATTTTTACATTTGTAGACTTTGTCTACCATGGTAGACTGAATGGAATTAACCTTAGTGGTTTTACTAGGATTTGGAGAGGGATTCGAAGGAGGATTGGATGTAGTATTAGAGACAGATTTTTGCTTCAAATAAGCTTTATTGAACATTTGAGTCACTAATCCAATAATACTATTGACAGGTGGTACATCTGGAGGTTTAGAAGATGATGGACTCGTAGATCGTCTTAGAGCATCAGGAAAGAGATCATATAACGTGCTAGATTGGGAATACACCAAATCTAAATATTGGGCACGAGAAATGGCTTGATCTTTAGTTACACAATCTACCATAGCTATGTCCATGAAAATTTTGTTGACGAATTATTTGGTAAACCATTCAGTTAAAAACTCATCAAGTATATCAAACTTGATAAGGTGACGTTGATGTCTCCATTCATGGATATGATCAGAGATGTGGGTAGCAGTATTCTATTTCAAAAAATGTAAGAATATGGGTACTAGTTTCATAATGAACAGGTAACTGGAAGTGAGTAAGGAGGGCCATTGCCAAAGAATTGAAGTCTTTATAGGCACCTCGAAGTAACTCAATGTACCATTTCGTGGCAGCACCCTTAAGGGTTCGCTGGAAAAGACATGGATGAATAGAGTCTTCACCCCATGAATTAGATGAACACCATAAATGGTAAGTCATAACATGGGCCTAGGGTCTTCTCCAAACTCTCCTTAAAATTTTGAACAATCAATAGGAATATTAGTAGGAACCATAGGCTAATAAGACGAATGAAGTATTGGATCATTATTGAGCCTTGACACATCCAGTAGTTCTAACGTTGCTAGAAATGGAAGTTATGGATTGAAAGGCATGGGAGTCCTTTGATAAGGCCTAGATTATGGATTCCATCCTTGTTGATGTGGGTTCTACCCCCAAATTTGTGTATTTTGACCAGAAGGAGCTTGATATTTCCCCCACTAAGGGGTATTCTAACCATACAAAGGTGGATTGTTCCCCCACAAAGGTGGGTTTTGAGTAGCGTAAGGTTGATATTGACCCACCATGGGTCGATCAGAACCATAAGGTAGATAAAAAGCATGTTATGCATATGGATTATAAGGTTTATGTTGCAACTATTGACCCTGGTGGTAAAATTGTTGGCGTTGTTGCTACAGGGGTTGATCTTTTGGTTGTAAGGTTTGACCTTGTTGAGACAAGGGTTCATTTTGTTGTGGCAAGGGTTGTCCTTGATATCATAATGGTTGTTGATAAAACCATTTTTGCACATAAGTTCCTTGTTGTACATAAGGTTGTTGTTATTGGAAAGTTCATTGTGGAATTTGTTGAGTTCCAGGTTGGTACTAATAAGTTCCAGCTTGAATTTGACTAGATGCCCTAAAAGAGGGATTTGAACCACGTTGAATTTGGGGACTTGCTTATTGAGTAAAAGGTGGATTTTGAGGCTGTTGTGAGCCATACAAAGGGTACGGTTACTAGTAGGGTATCTAAGATGAAAGAGGTTGTTGATATGGGATTTGGCCTGATCTAGATGGAATTGATGATCCACTAGGATAAGGTACACTGCGAACATTTTGACTAGCTCTAGTAGCATGAGTTTTAGGTGCATTCACATAAGCTCCACTCAAAATAGGAGGTACATAAGGCAGAGGTGGTTGTTACCCCCCATGCAGTGGGATAGGTGGTGGTACATATTATCCACTTAATGGAGGACCTAAGGAACTTACAGGGACATTAATCACCCCAACCGTAACTATCAGTTGTATAGGAATTGACGAAATTACAGTCGATATAGGAATTTGAGAGGCCACATTTGAAACAAATGAACCAGAAGTAGGCATGGCACCTAATGAATAAATGGGATTGTGATAAAGTGAAGATGCACTTGGAGTACCTAAAACCATTTGAGCCAAAGAGGTATAACTAGCTGGAAACAAAGGTTCATTGCTTTCAGGGGGTGGTCAAAGTGCAACACTTCCCACATATGGATAACCTTTAGGTGGAATGTCATAATCAAAATTATTGCCAACACCAGGAGTATGAGTGGTTGAGACTTCTATAGGACCTTCAGAAGAGGCTAGAAACTTGCCTTCTAAATCCATGCATGGAAATAGTTAGTGAGGTGGAATATGAGATGGTCATGGAGGAGATATAACCATCGAATAAAAAAGCAGATTCAGAGGGAATAAAACAAACCTTTCTGGACTCTCAGGGATTTCTGGATCATATTCCTAAGATGATGAGTCTCGAGGTGGAGGACGAGAAGCAAGGGACTGAATACTTGGGATAATTCCAAGTTCAAGACCTTGGTCTTGAAGTGACTATGAAACTCAGGATGAACTCCTTGTGATGACTCTTGAGTGAAAGATGATGAAGGGGAAATGTAAGGTGAACCTGGTGGTTCAACCATGATAACATTTTCTCAAAAAAAAAAAGGGATGGTTTATTTGAGCCTACAATTAAAATTTACTATTAATTAGGCAATATGAGGCCAAGGATAACCTCAAAGGTAAGTCATGTTATCGTGGGAAGTTAAATCTTAGAACTTGAAAACAAGAAATAAATCAAAAATGGTGTACTGGGAAAGAGGGTTTATGAAGTATCCGTGAATTGTTATATACACCTTAGCCAAAACCAAGGACTTAATGTATGACGAATGATCTCCCTGAATGATGTGTTCGGTGTATCATGTTTACAAGGTGACTAACTTGGTTACCTGTGGCTAAATGATAGCAACCTAGTGGGGTCTCCCAATATATACTCAATGGTATGGGGAGCACAAGTTTGTGTTAGCATAGTCTAATGCATAAGCATTTGGTGAGATCATTCCCATATAATTTCTATACTAGAGTTCCTCTGATATAACATAGAGAACTAGAACAAGATTTCACCCCCAGGATACAATGTGATAAGTTAACAACATCTTCTAGGTTTATAGACACTGAAACACGTCTCTAGCCTATACCTTTAAATGTTTGTGTTAAGTTCCAAATGCTCCATAGATTAATTCAGTAGATTTCAAAGTTTTTCTTGAATTAAGTTTCAATTTTGGGCTCAAACGATGTCACCTGAATCCTAAATGCAACTATATGAGGAAAAGGAAACCTTTCATCTCAATGAATTTTATACTAACAAGGGAATAAAGTTCAATAAATTAATGCATCAAACAATGTGCCTCCACTAACTTTTCCAAATACAAAATGCAAGAGCAAAACTAAACTTCACTTTCTCTAATGAATATGTGATCTATTGAAAGCCAAAATGACTTTTTCTTCACTACGACGCACTTTACCTATATGATGTTCTCTTTGATTTTCAGATGGTCACATGTAACAAAGCTTCAATTCAAGAAAAAATGAGTATTTTGATTCAAAATATTTCTAATGCAAACAAGACATCAATCAAGTAACACCAAATTCAAAAGCACTCAATGAAAATGTCTTTCGAATAGAAAATAAAATATACTCTTTCCAGTTTGTAAACCAAACAATGTAATCTATGCTTTATAAATGACAAAGGTGGATTTCAAATGCAAGATGACCTAGTACAAATGAAAAACAACTTTGCACAAGACAAACCAAAACCAATGTAAATCAACATTTCAATTGATTTTACCAGATGAACAGGCCTAATCATTCAGCAAAGAAAAAACTCAAAGACACTCACAAATGACAAGTGACAATCAAATGACTTATAAACCCTAAAATCAATCAAATTGCACTCAAACACTTGAAATTTCAAAGAAGTAATAATTTTCCAATAAAATAAAGTAATCAATTAAAACATCAACAAATTCATGCAGGACAAAACATGACCCCAGGGGCTCAGACACTCTAGAGTTTGACAGAGAAACCCTAGGTTTTTTTTCCAATCGCAGGGACCAACATGGTTGCTATGGAAAAACTGGTGCTGAACAGGGGATCATCGAAAGTCTTTTAATAAAAAGTGTGCTGGCAGCACGACTTTCAGAGTAAAAAGTGCGTTGGGCGAGGAATAAGGAAAAAAATAAAATGAATTTCACAAACACTTCCAGACTAAGAATTCTAAGATAGAAACCAGTGATTGTGCAGACCTATACAAACCCAAACTAACTGAGAACATGATTATTAGTCAAACTAATCAAGAGATCAGTTGAGAAAGGAGGATGAAAAGGCTATATATTCCCCAGAGGAGTTGCCATTTTTTTGTGAAGGTAAGTCCCCTCTATGGACAAAGGTGATCCCTCTAACCTAATGAGTGGGTCTAGAAACAAACTAAACTAACTAACATACAATTTCCTAGCTTATGTTCGATAAATGTGGAGAGAAGGAGAAACCTACCTCGATCATATGCTAATCACTCGATCCTTGGAGATGGCTTTGAATATTTCACTCCAGGCCTCTCTCCTTACTTGTTCTTCACGTCAAAGTACCTACAAGGAAGATCAAAGACATATGAAAGATACAAGATCATATATGGCATACATCAAACATAAAATACTTAATATGTCAAGGAGTATTAAGTTAATAGCATAAAAAATTACACAATTATGAAAAGTGAAAATTATATGTATATATTAATAAGTTAAAAAGGGAATCATACAACCTATGCCTTGATGTTAGAGACGTCCTTTTCATGGATGTCCAAGTCCAAGAAAATACTCTTCAAACACTACTTCTCCAAGCTAGAATGAGTATCATGTAAGCATAATCTTAGCATAGGGATGCAACAATTAATGACTAACTATTTGGGGATGGAAGGGAGTGAATTTATAGGAAGAGAGAGGGAGCTAGGGTTCCACAAAAGAGGGACGAAGGTCCACATCTCAAGGGGAAATCCCATGATGATAATATCAAGAGGCCCAAATGAGAGAGCTCGACCATATAAACAACAACTAATACCCAGCTCATTGTTCCCAAAGGTTCTAGTGGGCGAAGTTTCTCCTAGAGTTTAGGGAAACCTACCATAAGAGGTTTAGCATAGGTTTTCCTATGAAAACCCACACTGGTAGCATGAATGTATAACTAAGCAACTTTCCATCAACATGGCTAGTAAGTGGAGCAAAAGGCGTTGATGCTAGAAACTGGGTTTTTAGGAAACCTTCTCCATAATGGATTTAGGGTATGGACAAGAAGTGAATAGGAGGTTTGAAAAATTATTGTGTAAAAAAGATCTACAAGATAAATTCTTGCTGTGAAAGATGGCAAGCAGTGGAAAGATAGAGATCGAGAAATTTAATGGGCATAGTTTTGAGTTGTGGAAACTCAAGATGGAGGATCTGCTGGTGGATAAAGATCAGTGGATTGTGGTAGATTCAGGTACTAAACCAATGGCAATGTATGATGAAGACTAGAAGAAGTTGGATCGAAAACAAATAGCACAATACAGTTGTGTATCTCAGATTCAATATTGTTGAATGTATCAAGGGAAGCTTCGGTGAAGTCTTTGTTGGACAAGTTAGGGACTTTTTACCAATCTAAGTCTCTGGTGAATACATTTCTCCTACGAAAAAAATTGTACAACATGAGGATGAAGGATGGAGGGATACAATGGTGATGCCTTGTTTGTACAAGGATGATCCCAGAACAGAAACAAAAATAAGCCCTTGAGTGCGAGATCTAAATCTAGAGGGAGATATAAATCGCCAAGAAAACTGGTAAAGGTGTGCTGGAAATACCAAAAGGAAGGGAACTTCAAAAGGGACTGTAGATCTAAATCTCCTCGGAAAGGAAATAGATCTGATGATGCTCCTTTTGTAGAGGTGAAACCGACCTCAGATGAAGGTGGGGATATGTACTTGGCTTCTTCTTCAAATAAACATGTAGATCTTGATGCATGGTTGATTGACTTAGGTGAAACCTTTCACTTCACTCCCCCAGGGAGTGGTTCTTTGAGTATGAGAAATATGATGGTGGTGATGTATTCTTAGGGGATGAAACGAAGGCTAGAATCATTGGATGCAGAAAAGTCAAGCGGAAGTTGCAAGGTGGAAGGATTATAACACTTTCGGGTGTTCTGCATATTCCTGCATTACCCAGAAATTTGATTTTTGTAAGCAAGATGGATGATGTAGGTGTAAAAATAATGTTCAAGAAATACACCTACAAGATGGTTCGAGGAGAACTGGTATTGATGCGGGGAGTTTGGATTGGATCTTTGTACAAGCTTCTAGGTAGCATTTTTATTGATGGGTGTAATATTTTTGTGGTTCCTGAAACTGGAGAAAAAAATCTAGTGGTCTTTGGAGAAAGACCATGCTATGGCATTAAAGGCTTAGACATATTGAAGAGAAGAGTCTTCAAATAGTTCATGGTAATGGTATGGTAGAAGGTATGTCAAATTTCTCTTTAGATTTTAATTTATGTGAACATTGTGTATATGGGAAGCAGAATTGGATTGAGTTTCCCCTCTAGTGCTAAGAGGGTGAAAGGGACATTAGAGCTTGTGCGTAGTGATGTGTTTGGACCTGTGTCGGTTCCATCACTGGGTAAGTCTATGTACTATGTATCATTTATAGACGAATTCTCAAGGAACACATGGATAAATTTCCTTAGGAAAAAATTTGAAGTCTTTGACAAGTTTAAAGAATTTAAGGCTCTGGTGGAAAACCAGATAGAGAAGAAGATAAAGGTGCTGAGGACAACTAATGGTGGAGAGATTTGCAAGAAGGAATTTGAAGAGTTATGTAAGAAGTGTGGAATAGCATGGAAGAATACTAATCCATACACACCTCAGAAAAATAGAGTTGCAAAAAGAATAAACAATACATTGATGGAAAAGGCGAGAAGCACGCTCAATGGTGTCGAGTTAGGACATGAATTCTGGGTAGAGGCGGTGGAGATTGCATGTTACCTGGTTAATAGATCACGTTCATCAGAGTTGGAGGATAAGTCTCCACATGATGTATGTACTAGTGAGAAATCCTCTCTTTCACATCTAAGAGTATTTGGATGTGATGCATATGTACATGTTCCAAAAGAGAAAAGAACTAAGTTGGATAGTAAATCTGAAAGGTGCATCTTTATTGGGTATAAGGATGGTTTAAAAGGTTATAAGATTTTGAACCCAGAAACAAGGAATGTTGTGTAAAAATGAGATGTGGCATTTAGAGAGGTGAAAGATGTTATTAAACATGAATTTGTACCAAAAGAACCTCAGAAGATAGAGTTTGCGCTAAAGGAGGAAGAATCAGACTCTATAGCAGAAGAGGAATCAGAAGATGAAGAGCCACAAACTCTAGCTGTGAGAAGATTAGTTCAAGAAAGAAGGCATCTAGAAAGGTATTGTCCATATAATTTTTGTTCAAATATTTATTTGTCTATTACTAATGATGATCCCAGAACTGTCGGGGAGGCATTAGATTTAGAACATGGCAAATTCTGGAAAGAGGTCATGGTTGATGAAATGGCATATTTGGACAAAAATAAGGCTTGGGATCTAGTGGAGTTGTTGACTAGAAGGAAACCCATTGGAATCATATGTGTGTTTAAGAAGAAGATGAATGTAGAAGGAAAAGTGGAGAAATCAAAGCTCAATTAGTAAAAGGTTATTCACAGGTGCCGGGAATTGATTTTGGTGATATTTTTTCTGCTATTTCCAAGGTAGCTTCTATTATATTACTTTTATCTGTTGTTGTTGCTTTTTATTTTCGGGTAGAATAGATGGATGTGAAGACATGATTTCTTCATGGGGATATGGAAGAAGAGATCATTAGGGAATTTTGGAGGTCTAAAATGGGCCTCCTAAGAAAAATGTACAACCAAAATAAATTTTATAAGAACCAATAGGATTCAAGATGATGATGTCAACCATGGGGGATGATTCACCATTTTTGGAGTAAAAATATGAAAAGATTAAAAAAGAATAAAATAAGAAAACTACTTGTTCAACTCATATTTTCAACTTATCTCCCTAATATTTGACTCAAATTTTGAGCGGGAGTACTCGATGGATGCAAAATTTAATTCTTCATATAATGAGTACCCATGTTGCATAATTTCGATTGCCCTGCTACACAAAAAATGAGAAATGCATGAAAAAATGTGATTGCAATCACTTTTTTCTTGTATCTCTCATTTTTCATGTAGTAGGGTCCATCGGAAGTATGCAACATGAGAATTCCTTGGATGAGGAATCAAACTCTGCATCCAATGAGTGTTTCCACTCAAAATTTGAATAAAACCATAGGGAGATAAGTTGAAAATATGAGTTGAAAAAATGGTTTTTGCTTTTTTCCCTCTAAAATTTGATGATGTAATATAATCTTATTTTATCATTTCCACTATTATTTTATAATTTCCTTAGAAGTCCCATTTTAGACCTCAAAATTCCCCTAATTCTACATGAAGCAACTTGAAGACTTTGTGGTGAAGGGAAAGAAAGAACTGGTATGCAGGTTAATAAAATCTATGTATGGGTTAAAATAGTCACCAAGGATGTGGTATTAGAAATTTGACACATTTATATAGGGACTTGGCTTCACCATAAGAAAAGCATATCACTTTGTGTATTTTAAATTAATTGGTGACCATGTTATTTATTTGGTCTTGTATGTGGATGATATGTTGCTAATTGGAAATAACAAAGAAATTATCCAGGATTTGAAGACCCAACTGTCCTCCAAATTCAAAATGAAAGATCTTGGTGTTGTAAACTATATTTTGGGCATCGAAATTAAACGAGATTGGGTAAATAGGGAGCATTAGTTAAACCAAAGTAAGTATTTCGAGACAATACTGCAAATATTTAATAAGTAAGATAGTAAACTGATGAAGGTTCTTATTCCTATAGGTGTAAAGTTATCTATTGAACAATTTCCAAAGACACAAGAAGAGGAAGATGACATGTCCTATGTTCCATATGAAAGTGTAGTAGGTAGCCTGATGTATGCAATGGTATGTACTAGACCATACGTTTCACATGAAGTGGGAGTATTGAGCGGGTTTATGTCAAAACAGGGAAGGAGCATTAGATAGCGGTGAAGCAGGTTCTTAGGTATTTGTGTGGCACTAGTGATTACGTTTTGCGCTACCAAGGAAAACTGAGATTGAAAAGAGTTTTGGGCATATATGGCTTTGTTGATGTAGACTGAGATGGAGATATAGATCAAAGAAGATGTACAATTGGGTATGTGTTTATCCTACTTGGAGGTGTAGTTAGTTGTATGGATAAGAGATAGTTTTTAGTGGCACTTTCAACTACAGAGGTAGAATTCATGGCAACCACTCATGCAAGAAAGGAAGTAGTTTTATTGCAGATATTGTGTTTAAGTATAGGTTTAGTAAATTGAGCTATAAGGATTGACTGTGACAACCAAAGTGCAATTTTCTTGGAAAAGAACCCTACTTATCATTCTAAGGCAAAGCAAATTAATGTTCAGTGTCACTTTGTAAGGGATATGGTTGAGGGAAAAAAGGTGTTGCTGGTAAAGGTGAACACTTTGAAGAATATTGCGGATGCATTGACAAAGTTTGTGAGCACTGAAAAGTTCTCTTGGTGTAGAGAAACAATGGGTGATGCAGGGACGGACCAATGACTAATCTCTCTTGTGACCCCCTATGTGGAAAAGGAAACAACAAGTGGGAGAATGTTGGGTGTTTGCTATATTCTTTCCATGACTAGCCCCACATGTGAAGTCGAGGGGTTAGAGGGGGGTCGTTCACAGGGGGGCGACATCCCCCCTTGTCACGCGGTTTGCAAGGGAGTGATAGCTCCTCTGCACGAGGTTTGGGGCACCGCCCTAGGAATTTTATTTTTTTCGACCCTATATTAGGTGGGCGAGCCTACTTGTGGTTTTGTGCATGGATTTTGCACATGGTTTTGGGCATGATGGTTTTCTACCCAAGGTATTTTGTAGATCTAGTTAAGGGAACTATGGTTATGTTCTAACTCAGGGTTAATGGATGGCATTTTGGATGCTTCGACATGTATATATATGTATTATAACAGTGAAAGGAATATAATGAAAAATTAATCTTGTTGTCCCAGTTTTGGGACCCAGGGAAAAATGTCTGTGTATATTTGTTTTATGTTTTATGCTCTCACCATTGTTTATTTTCTATTTTTAAGAATTCATTTGCAGGTAATTTATGTACAGGGTTAAAACCTACACCTTTTCTTTTAATTTATTTGAAAGAATGTCTTTTATCCTTTTGGGTTCTTATAGTTCAATTTTCATAAGGATGACAGAATCTGCATCACGGACATTCACTAACTTTTATTCTTGTAGTTATTGTTCTAGTTGATCTACCTTTTTCCTTATAGGTATTAATTCTTCCAAGGCACTTATGAGTTCTCCTTCAAAGTTTACTTATGCTTCAATATCTTCTTAAACATTTTTATCACTCATAACTATCAATAAGATCTCTCCTTTTTCATCATCAAACATGCTTTCATAGCTTTCACAATCATTATCTTCTTTGGAGTGCAAGATTATATTTTTGATAATATGTCTTCTTTTAGGATCACTAGGTTTAAATTTTACTTCATTGTCACTATCATTTAAGTTTGCATAAGGAAACTTATATGAATAGTGTCCTATTCTACCACATTTAAAACATTTGAATGGAAGCTTACCTTTGGAATTTCTAGTTCCCTTTTTTAGTTTTCTCTCAAATTTGGCTTCTTCTTCGTCTGATTCATGAATGGAGTCTTCTTGAATCTTATGCTTGTTTCTTTCCTTACCTGCTTTGAATGCAACTTCTCTGGATCCTAGCTTCTACTTTTTTGTTCTTAGTTCGTATGCAGTAAGAGTTCCACACAAAGTATCCATATTCATATTTTTAATATGTGATAACTCCTCAATTGTTGAAACTTTAGGAGTAAACATTGAGGGAAAGGATCTTAATATTTTGCTAACAATATCAGATTCCTTAATTGTCTCGCCAAGACCTATGATTTTGTTGACTATTCCATCCACATTAAGAAAATATATGAGGCAATATTTTCCATTTTCAACTTTCAAACTAACCTCTATAAGTTTGTAGCTTAGCCTCCTTTACTTTTTCATCTCCTTCATACTAGATTTTAAGCTTGTCCAAAAAATCTTTGGCTAACTTGCAATGCATTACTTTGAAAAATTTAGTATCTAATAGGCCACTTAAAATGGAATTCTTTGCCATGGCATTAAATTTATAGAGTGTTTTACCATTTTCATCAACAGGAGGAGTTGTAGGCACCTGATAACCATTTTCAACATCCATCTAGGCATCAATACCTAAAGACATAATGTAGGTACTCATTCTTATTTTCTAGAAGGCACAATTTGATACATCAAATTGAGGAGCCTTGCTTGAATAAGATCCCCTGATATTGGCCATGTTCATTTCTGATCTATTGTTGGCTTATTGGGGCTTGATCTAGGTTTAGAGTCATTTTAGCCAAACAAATCTCGGTACTACTAGCCCTTTCGGCAACAGTCCATGTAGCGCAGACTGAGGTCTCACCCGAAGTAGTATGGGAGGGTGCTAGAACCAGGTTTCCGCACCTTGGAGATGTCTAATGAGTTCAATGGGTCCGTATTTTGACTCTGCACATAGGTTTCTTCGTGCACTTTCCCATAGTTCACAACCTAATATACTGCCTTCGTGCAACCCTACCCAGGGGTTGAACATTGCTCTCTACGTTATTACCCAAGACTTTACTAGTATTCCAATGTTAGTTGATTATTTTAGCCTACTTGCGTGCTTTAAGTTATACTTAACAACATAAACCATTCATACAGATGCATGTAGTAAATAAACAATATATTTGCAAATTATGTCAATCATGCATTAAACCAAGAACAAATACACAGAATTATATCAAAACTTCTCTTTATTGATTCTTTCCTTGGTTATAGACTCGACCTAGGCCTCTGCGCACTTAGCTGTAGAGCCTTCTCCTACTCTACGACCCAAAGAACACACTTCAACTTCCGACTCAGTCCCTTAGACTTCTTCCTTGCTTCTCCTTTATACTTAGAGCCTCGCTCTATTTATACAATCCCATGGTCCGTAGACCATGGGTAGGTCTATCCAGCTGACATTATATTACAAAACTAGGGTGGAAAACCTTGTGACTCTATCATACTTTCGCACCCTGCGCTTGCAATTCGCGGAGCTTTACAACAAGATTCGGTCAAAACTTGGGCTTTGAGCCCCAAAACATGCCTTTGGGGGATTCCATGCCCAAAATCCCCCCAACACAAACATCATGACTTTCCCTCGAGTCACTCTGTCGGTGTGGTGATCTTTGTGCGGAGTCCCTCCAACTGTTCTCGAACTGTGTAGAGGTCACCAGTGCACTAAGCTACTGCTTGTTGGATCTACTGCATAAGATGTTCCAAGATCTCTATGTTGGGAGTGTTTCTCTGCATCAATGTGTGCATCCCTTGCATGTGTGTGAGCTTGCCTTTGATGTTTGCCATGATAGTGAAGGCCTTGTCCATCCAAGGTTCGACGCGTGCTTTGAGGACTACTTCCTTATGTTGTGTCACGTCCACCTGCTCCTTTAGTGCTTTAGCTTGCTATATCCGCACAAGCCTCTAGGTGAGGATCACCATCTGTGCAGTTCCTCAGACATTTTCATACTGTTGTTGGAGTTCTTGCGCCTCTATCTCTAAGCGCTGGATGTTGGGGTCCTCCTACAAATTTGAGAGGACTTCAAGTGATTCCTCCAACATGCTAGTGCAGTCTCACACTGTACCTCCAATTTCCTACATTCATGCTATGATAGTGCTAGCATGTTGTTCTCTAACTTCCAAGGGAGTGGATGGCTGGACCTTTAACCACAGCTCCATAATCTTAAGGTTCAGCTCCAACTGAGCCTTTGTCATTTCTTCCCTCTCCTTGCAAAACCCTGTTGCTAACATATGGATCCGCGCCTCTGCTAGTATGCCTACTGGGATGGGAAACTCTAGGACGCTTTGACAAATGTTATCTATCACTTGTACTAGCTGTTGATTCTACGACACCAATTTGTCGTACTACAAGCTTAGTTGTTCCATATTTATTTTCTCCTCATTGAGAACTTGGAGTGCGTAACTCTCCCTAGCTTGCAGCTCTGCATTTATCCCATCTTGCAATACATATAAGGTCTCATGCGGAAGTGGAGCAAGATTGATATTGAGACCTTTCATCATGCTAATCGAAGGCCTATCAACCTCTTTTTATGGCATTAGTTCTCCTTCCGGCGACACTATGGTGTTCGTTATCCGCACCCGCAACATTTGCTCTGCTACCAAGGATCCGATTGTACCAACCTAAGGGGGGTGTAACTGTAATTCTTTCAACTTGGAGAGCCTCAGTGGTGACATAACGCGCCACTTTGTTGATGTCATGTAGATCACCCTTGTTTAGGGTGATCGGGTCAATGGACAATTTCAAGGCCTTGGCCTTCTTCCGCGACCCTGCTTGCTCTGCTGGGTGTTGGCATTTCAGTTGCATTAATGTGGTTTGTGGTTTTGCCCCTCCTTCTTCTGTTCCTGCTTCCTCTGCTTCCTTCCCCTGCAAAGGCGTTGTTTGGCCCTTGCCTGCCTTTGCGGTTACTTCCTATGTTGCTACTGCTATTGTAGCCTTTTCCTGCTCAGCTGCTTTCTGTGCCGCATCTCACGCTACCCACACTTCCGCTGCCACTCCTCCTCCCTTTGTTTCTCAGCCAACTTTTCATTGTGAAACTTGGCCTCATCTTTCTTTATTTGCGCCTCCAACTTCCTTGATCTCTGCGATATCTGGGATGCGCCACTCTGGCAGCCATGCCTCTAGGACATTGAAAATTATGTTGTCGGTGGCTACGAAAGGTATCTTTACCCACTACTTGGTCGGGTCCTTGCATGCCCTGATATAGATGTTATGCATGTCCGCTTTAAATTCAATAAAACCCTGTAGACTGTTGTAAATAATTGGTGACAACCGTGGTTCACGGTTGATCCCCATTCTGAGGTTCATTAGCATGAACACCCAGAATATTTTGCTTTTGCGTATCTGCTTAGCATCCTTCGTGGCCCAGAGCTAAGCGTACTTTGCGGCCTCTGGCAGGTCCCTATCAATTATGGGGAATTGACTAGCCTCCAGCAACTCCCCAACCATGAGCTCTATGGACAGCAACAACCATGCATAGTTGAACATTTTGCCTTGTTCCTAGGCTTCACGGAAATTCTCTAAAAATTATGTATAGAGGAATTCAGACCAGTTAAACTAGACCCCCTCTGTGCACTACTCAGCCAGTGCTACCATAGGCGTGGGGACTTCGTCCGCGTGGTACTTGTGCATGACCTTTCCTACCAAGATTTTGGTCACCACGCGCACTGATTTCTCCTTAATGCTGGAGATGGCATAGCCCCTCTTCTTCTTTTCCAGCTTCTACTTATTCTTCATGGCCTCCACGATCACCAAGTCATTACCCTTCCCTTCCGATATGTCTGCGGGGTCCTCTCCTTTGCATGGATGTTAGCAGACGCAGTGAATTAGGTCTATCATGATGGGGATGGGCTCCTCTAGCCGCAAACACCCATCCACCAGGTAGAGTAGTGGCTTGATGACGAAAATGGTTATTGGGGTGAGGTGGAAGTACGGTGCCCAAAGAAAATTTATTAGTCTAGCCTTCTCCACTCCGTGCAACCACTTTTGTAGCTCCAATGTTGTCACACCCCCTTGTGGTGATATGCTTCATGAGGTTTTCAATCTCAAGGTGAGGGAACTTCTTATGGTTAACGAGGTCCCAATCTTCAAATTTTAGGCTCAGCACGCGTCCCAGGTGCATGCCTTCAAACATAATGTTATCTGGGAGGAGCGGGGTCTAGAGCGATCTCTTAGTCTCATCCAAGTCCTTGGGCACTTTTTCCTTCCCATTTCATGAAGGGACATAGGTGGGAAATTTTGTTACAGAGTGTGCAGCCTGAGTGTCCTCCTCCATGCCTTCATCCTCCTCATTCGAGATGATTTTCCCAAATCTTACCCATAAATCACATCTTAAATTCCTGTCACCCACTCCATTTGGCCTCAAGTTGAGCATCCCATTGTGAATAGTGACTTCAATAGTCACGTTCTGGCTAACCCATGCGGCAGCGAAACTCCCCATGCACGGTCGTAGACCCTGTGACTTTTTGTTTCTGAGCACGGCTCCCGGGTAGAATAGTTTATAGTCCTACACTCCCTTCTAATTGCCTAGAGCGCTAAGACTGTTCCTTCCTTGGCTAGTTAGGTGGTTACGCCACCTATGTGCAGTTTCCTCTGATCATCCAATACTCCTTCTGGGAAATACCTACGTTTTACCATTACTAGCCGCAACGCGCACCTTATTCTCTGTAGTGCATCAACTTGGTTAATTCTCTTAGTAATATGCAATCCAAGCCAAGGCATCAGACTGATCAATTCGTGGAAATAGTCCTCAAGCTTGTCAACATGATCATGCGCACCCTGTTTTATCATGTGGCCTTCTTATTGAGAAACTCATCCCTTATCTCTTCTTCCAACTTCTTGAATTCCACTTCTACCAAAGAACTTTTCCTTCTTAGTCGTACCCTTTCTTTTTCAAGTTCTTGAAGCCTAAGGTTTCCCTGTTGGATTTCTTCCTCAAGTCCCATGCGTTCTGTTTCTTACGGATGTGTGATCCATTCTTTCTAGGCTTCGCGAACCATCATCTCTATGGGTGCTTCTATGTGCAGACTAGGTTGTGCATGCTCCATAGGGATTACATCATCCACTTCATACTTCAACTTCGGAAGTGTCAACACGGTCAGGGTTCTGCACATGGTACTATAAGCCCAGAGAACTGCTGGTACGCACAGGTCCCAGTCAGTTCGTTTCACATGGTGGACCGTGTTTAGTGCTTCACGTAATTTGCCAAAAGCTTCTGCGTGAATATACTTCTGCATGATTGGTCTTACCATACTTCCTAGTCACAATCGGAGAGGTCGTTCATGCCATTGTCTTGCCCATTCTTGCTTGTTGATTGTGTTTCACATCGCAAGGACGGTGTGCCTTCATGCAAGTTGTGCACTGTAGGCCTGTATACATCTGGAAAGATGGACGTGCGGGTCGTTTTCTCCGTCATACTTGGCTTTTATCTGCATCTAAGGCTTACCAAATTGTAGGCACATCATCCTTCTGCATTCCCACCAGTACTAAAAAACTCTACTGGTGCGTACCCCACCACCTTATGGGTGTAGCATGCAGTGCCTATTTCAGAGCGTCGAAACGCTTCAGTGTCGGTACTCTTACTTCTATTGCGACGCAGTGCAACAACCTCATCATCATGTTACAGTTGAGTGCAGTTACCTCGTGTAACTGGTTCTACCATCGTTCTATTTCCTTGTCTGAATCTAAGGTGTAGGAGCTTTCACACTCCCATGAAATCTCGCCATTCATTGTTGGATTTACCTAGTCCTGCTCCGACGTGGTTATCTTGTAGATGTAGTCTAGATCGTCATTGCTTTCATTATTGCACACTAGTTTTGTGTAGCGCGATCCTTCCATAGGGTCTAAAGGTACCACTATGCATAGTGGCTTTTTCTCACAAATCATCTTGCATTTCTTTAGATTTATCACTCCATTCATGTCAGTGGCCCACTCTATTCCCAGTAGTGCGGGATAGGGATTGCTGTCATAAAAAATCTTCTAGTGCGCTCGCTCCTTCAATATCTAATGTGATTCCTTGCAATCTCCTCATAGGTAGGATCTTATGTTGATTTGCATTTGCAATTGGATAGGAGACCGTTGTAGCATAGGCCTACCCATGCACTCCCATGTCTACTTTTTCACAACGTTCCCATCTGATCCTAGATCCATAATCACTTTATCCATTTCATATTCCCTTGTCTACATGGTCAATATCATCTCCCTTCCTATTCACGTCGTTTTCTTCCCGAGCTTTCGAACTATGTGCAGTTCTCTTGGTGCGGTCCCAGCGCATCTAGTTATGAGTTCTTGCAGCCCCTTCACAGCGTTGTTGTCACACAACAACTTCATGCATGTCTCCAAGAATGTAGTGAGCATCAAGGGGTCCACTTCTGGTTCTAGTATGTCTTTACTTCCTGAAGTGGAGGTATCTGTGAAGCTCCTCTTAGCTTCTATGAACATCTCTTTAGCACACTCCAAATCAAATTCAGGTTCCTTCGTTGGAACTTTTCGAACCCAAGTACTTTCTTCGGGCTTATTTCCTTTGTCATCCCTTATTTTGGTACCACTCTAGATCACAATATTTAAATTTGGTTCTTCCTTGCGCGGCTCAGACCTCATCATTTGCATGTTATGAGTCGAGGGAGTTTGGAGTGCTCCTTTATCATGCAACCTCACTATCAGTGTGAGACAGTCCTTCATCTCATGATCAACTGTGTACAATATAAGCATGATGGTCTTGTTGTATTTGTACAATCGTGGGCATAATGCCCTGGTCCTCTGCAATTGTAACATATCAGTTGGT
Source organism: Pinus taeda (assembly GCA_000404065.3). Taxonomy (NCBI): domain Eukaryota; kingdom Viridiplantae; phylum Streptophyta; class Pinopsida; order Pinales; family Pinaceae; genus Pinus; species Pinus taeda. Next base: position 222,971 of record APFE030810223.1, read on the forward strand.
CGCAACCCCTTCCTGGTCCCATTCCACCTCGACCTCATCCACGCCTCTAAAATATAGTGCGTACCATTCCTGAATTTTGATCGAGGGGTCGTGTTTTGGCCTGAACTCTGTAGCTAGGAGTCTGATCCATCATCAGTTCGTAACTTCTACAGGTTTGCTCATCATGGCTTACTGACTTGTAGAAATTACAGAACAACTGTTGGGAATTTTGTGTATACTTCAGTAATAGATGGCAATTATCTGTAGTGTGCTTCCCTCCTATCTGACAAATCGCGCACCATAATGCAGGTGTTGTGCTCAGTCTTGCTTGTGCCTCTGGTCTTAAAGGAATTGGTCCTCCTCGCACCAGGTAGTTCACGAAGACTAGAAAATGGTCCTTGTCATGTTCCAAGCCTTTGCAATTTATGCATCATACCTCCTCACGCGCTTCTGGGTAAGTTGTCCTATCTTGTTTCAAACTCTACATCTCAAGGCACAATTTCTTCAACTGCATGTGAATCTGTTGGACTCCCAGGTTTGGATTTTGTATTGAAGTCTCATGCAATCTCATCGCGACCTCCAAAGCTTCAACCTGAGTGGTTAGCCTTTGCTGCGACAACATGTTCCGTAGATGTAGTGTTAGCAAGGCTACAAACCATTCGTGGTGTTTCCCATCTGTTAAGGTCATGTTCGCTTTGCAAATTGTGCACTTTAGTCTTTGATCCAACTCCCACGGGGTTTCACTTGGTAGCATCGTGATTTCCTTGAATCCGGTAATTGACTATGCCTCCGATTTCGGCCTACTAAATTCTTTCTTTAGCATAGTCTGGTTATCCGCTATCCTTGCATTCAGATTGTCATTGGAATGCTTAACGTAAAAAGTTAGCATGTGATCATGTAGAGCGTTGACCAACGTTGCCTTCTTTATATTGTCGTTTGTGACACCTTGTGCTTCCCATACCACTTTTACCACGAACCAAAATTGGTTCGGATATTCTTTCCCTACTCACTTGAACACTGGTAGCTTTATCACGCTAGCCATACTACTTTGTGGTGGTGGCAGAGGTGGTATGGGTGAAGTCGAGGGTGAATATGGTGAAACTAGTGGCGATGTGGGCGGGGGTGGTATGCGCGGAATTCTTTGCTTTATCCGATTGATCGTACTTCTTGGTGAAACCCTCGCAAGCACTTCTTCACCCCCTTATGGAGGTGATATCAAGGGGTTTGTTTTAAGATCTGTGCTACCTTCATTTTTGTATATCCTCCCACTCAACATAGCCCCAAACATCAATTTATTCACTTAACCCACTTTTTCACACAGTATAATTTTAATCCAAGTGCTCAAAGATTTAATGTACTTACCTCGTGGTCCCTTGAGGAAGCTTCGTTTTGCCTTGCTATAGCTGACTGAAGTATCTACCATGAATTTGGTGATGAACCCTCCTATGATCCAATCCAGCCATTGATCGATAGCATGCGCAATCTTATATTCCGATGCTTCCAGTCTGCGCACCAACTTTAGAGTCCACATAATAGGTTTGTTGAGTTTACACCTTCCTTGGCTATCTGCTAGCTTCACGATCCACTCACACAACTCAGTAGGGAAGGATGAAAAGAAAATTCATGGATTTCCATATATATGTAGCAATCTAACCACTCTTCCTTCACTAATCGTGGATTCTTGTTTTCTTGTGCCGCAAACTCGTGAATATTTTTGTCCAACCACTCTTCAATTCCTTTCTTTGTCGGATTCCAGTGATACGACATCAGACATATCTATGCAGATCCCGGTCTCGACAAGGGAACAATTTGTTGGCTTATTGGGGCTTGACCCAGTTTCAGAGTTATTTTAGCCAAAAAATCCCGGTACTACTGGCCCTTTCAGAAACAGTTTGCGGAGCGCAGACTGAGGTCTCACCCGAAGTAGCATGGAAGGGTGCTAGAACCAGGTTTCCACACCCTGGAGATGTCTGATGAGTTCAAGTGGTCCGCGGTTTGACTCTGCGTGTAGGTTGCTTCCCATACTTCGCAACCTGATATACTTCCCTTGCATAACCCTACCCAAGGGCTGAATGTCGCGCTCTTCGTTATTACCCAAGACCTTACTGTTATTCCAATGTTAGTTGATTATTTTAGCCTACTTTCATGCTTTAAGTTATACTTAACAACATAAACCATTCATACAGGTGCATGGTAAATAAATAGTATATTTGCAAATTATGTCAATCATGCATTAAACCAAGAACAAATACACATAATTATATCAAAACTTCTCTTTATTGATTCTTTCCTTGGTTACAGACTGGACTCGCCCTGCACACTCAGCTGCAGGGGTCCACACACTCAGCTGCAAACTACTAGGCCTCTGTGCACTTTGTTGCAGAGCCTTCTCCTACTCTACAACCCAAAGATACACTTCAACTTCCGACGCAGTCCCTTAGACTTCTTCCTCGCTTCTCCTTTCTACTTAGAGCCTCACTCTATTCATACAATCCCATGGTTCGCGGATCATGGGTAGGTCTATCCAGCTGAATTTACATTACAAAACTAGGGTGAACAACCCTATGAATTTATCATACTTTCTCACCCCACGCCCGCAATTCACAGAGATTTACAACAAGATTCGATCAAAACTTGGGCTTTCAACCCCAAAACATGCCTTGGGGGGATTCCATTCCCAAAATCTATCTTCTAGTGATTAATTGTTCCTTAAGGAACTTGCTCTAATACCAATTATTAGACTTATGATTATATTGAGAGGGGAGGTGAATCCGTAAAATTTTTAATTTAAACAATTCCATAATTCATCATAATTGAAAAAATAACAATGTGTTAATAAAATAATCATAACATCAACACATGAGAACAAAAGGCATATGTGGAAAATATTGCAAGAGAAAACCAGAAATCTTCTTATCTTCTTCTTCAGTCTTTGATTACAATAATTTAGTGGCACAAGCCAGAAGCAGACACCAATCCCATGAAATATGCAAGCACCAAATTTCTTTAGGCTACAACATGATGTAGGCACCAACTACATAAATATGCAAGAACCAACTTGTTGTAGGCTTCAACCTAATGGAGGAACCCAGAGGAGGGGAGGTGAATCTGTGTAATTTGTCACTATCCACATTATGTTGCCATACTAGTGGTCCTATCCATGTTGTCTCTCTTGGTTATGCCCATGTCACCATAGGTCTTCATCTTGTTATCCATGATATCCACCATGTCATGCTATATATCATCTATGAACTTTATAAACCATTGATTGATTTAAACCTTGTTTGATCAAAGGTTGAGAATCATTTTGGTGCCCCCTTGCCTACTCAACATTTAGCAAAAGGATGGGGGGGGAGAGGTTTGTCACATGTGTGACTGAAACTCACACATTTCCCAATTGTTCCATGCTCTTCCCATTGGCCTATCAAATTGACTAGCAATAATAACACACCAAGGCCCCATAACATTTTTGAAGTTTAATGTCAAGGGGGGTTGGGGGTGAAATGTTTGTCATTTTGTGCCAAACTACTTAAATTGAAATCAACAAGAGTTGGAACCCTACTTAAATTTCCAAACTTCAACCTTACTTTTCACTTCACTCCTTTGGAGTTAGAGAAAGTGCCATATAACATTGGAAAGGTCTCTGATATGACTATTCAACCATAAACTTTACATGCTCTTTTGATAGAGATAAATATGCAACCTCAAAAGATATTCAATCCCTTTGACCAAAGAATCTTCATGCTTCTATATTTTCTTTGACATCAATGATATTAGTTATCACCAATGACAACAAACTTGCCAACAATACCATCCATTAAAAAAATGATAAAAACGAATTTGAAGCATATTTATAGATAGAAAAGAGATACTAATGGCCCATAATTGTTGGAGTTTCAAATGATTTCATTCATCTAGAATCATAAGATGCATATGAGAAAAATCATGAGATGTCATGATTTAAATATAAAAAATGTTTGAATCCATTAATGATATGAACTCTTGGAATATATCTCTATGAGAGTCAAAATATTACAAATTTAAGTTTAAGGTTGAATAAAGTGTGTGCTTCATGCACTACACAATATTCCTAAAGCTTAAACGATAAAAGGAATACAATCATCCTAAATGGACTGGGATGGGGCTCGTACATACCAAATAAAGTAGTATAATAACTTGGAAGAAAAAGAGAATTGCAATAAGGGATCAATTTTACAAATGAATAGTACACTTAATAGAGATAGATAATGAAATATTGCGATGAAAGAAGAGAAATTGCTCCAAGTAATAAATTAGCACAATCACAAAAATGTATAGGAATAGACAATAAATGTCTCTTCCTCATTCATAGAGTCCAAGGGTTGGATTATATATCATAGGCTTGAGGTATTCTTGACCTAAATACCATTGGAAATTATGTTAAGGATATTTTAAATGAATCTTGTATATACTCCATTGGAGGAACTATAATATCTGACTTTACCCTAAGTGCAAAATTTGTTTCTTCCTTTTCTTTTAATTCTAAACATAATTGTTCGATGGTCGCCAAGTGGTTATCATTGTTGTTTACGAAGGTAACTAACCAACATTTGATGTCCTCCTTTAGAGAGTCAGTGATATTATCAAATTCATTGGCCCATGAAGTTCTTATTATGCTCAATTCTTATTCTCACTATTATTTATAGATTAGCATGGAGTCTCTTATCATTTGAGGTCCTTGGATATCTTGAAAAACTTTGATTGCTTTAAAGAAAGTATCACTTATCATATCATTAATCTTTGTGAAACTAGAAATATAATGTTTTAGCACTTGTATTATAATATAATATCATGCTTTTACTTGCTTTATATGTTGACTTAATGTTAATCCTTGTTAGTTTCTTTGGAAGTCACTTAGTCTTTAGACTCTTACAATGAATTTATTTAAATCAATATCATTGAAATTTTGATCATGTTCTAAATCTTTTGGTAAATATTCAATAAAAGAAGAAATCCTTTGTGAAAGATTAAATAAATATAAACTAATGTCCCAAGCTTCCAAAATAATATCTAGTCACTTATTGATGTCTTTTGTGACATATTTTCTCACTCCACTAAGTAACTTAGAAAATGAGGGAATTCATAGTATCTCCACAAAATAACACTTTCTTTATTTTAGTCGCCATACTTCTTATACTCCCAATGTGGTTTGAGATACATGACACATTTAGTGCTACATTATGGAATTATTAGTTGTTTAAAAGTCTAGTTTATGAATAACATTTACTCAACATCTCTTCATCACATACCAGATTCTTCAAGGCACTAAAAATCCTAATAGGAAGTTAATCTAATAAAAGAAATTCATTTATGCAAATGAAAAGTGATTGATTTTCCTTACACGAGATCACCACCTTTTTCGATGAATATCGGTATTTCTTTAATGTGTCTTGAATTTCCCTCAATATGTGCGCAAGGCATATTTTCCATGAATTCTTCTAAGTGCGGATTATAGAGAAATAATTCTTATGAGGATAGAGAATATTAAGGTGTGGGTTGCTTTATGTGTAGAAATATTGAGTATGTGGAGGTTGAAAGTGCAACAGAGTGAGTGAGTAGGAGAGTGGATTATGCAAAGAAATACAATGTGGGAAGATCTTCCACACAAGAATGATAATAAGCTAAGTAGAAATTGGTGCAAAAGGGTATGGTGTGTGGAGTGTTGAACATAACTTGTGTGAAGTGTGAAAGATCATTTCAAAAAGAGGGGCTGCCATGTGTGTTAAAATATTTGTCTAAGTATGAGATTAGTATGAACCTTCCACTTTAAAAATGATAAGAAACCAATAATTATAGACCTCTTTGAGGGGGGAACCTCCTTTTACAATGAATGTAATGTTTAATACAAGATTAATGATCCAAAAGATAGGTATCTTAGTATATATCTATAGTAGACAAAGGATACAACTATCACTACAAGACAAAGACCCTCTAGCAGAGGTTTTTGCTAAAGCCCCTATAAAAGTAGCCCAAAAATCCGTTTGTAGCAAAGGTCACTAGAGGATTTGTGCAAGTGGATGTTTTAGTGGATTTTTTTAATGGTGCATCTATAATATATTAACGCACCGGTGCATTACGATAACTAGACACATTGGTTCTTAATAGCATATGGTGCACTATGGAACAATTATTTTATATGAAAATAAAAAAATAATGATGTGCTAAGAACATAAAGCGTACTGATGCATATACTACTTGATAGCACCATAAAAGGGTTAGATTTAAAAAAAATGTCAGTCGTAAAATTAATTTTACCCAGTCTGGTGATATACTTTCATGATTCCCCAGTGCTAAACCAATATATGAATGCCCTGGTGCATAAAAAATATGGTGCACCATTGCGGGGTTTTTAATTTTAAAATAGTGGTGCACTTCTTATATTATATGCACCGGTGTTTCTAATTGAACTGAAGGCCCCAATACTTAATAGAAAATTGTACACTGTTGCAGGGTTATTTTTTTATAAAAATAAAACTAACGGTGCACTATGTATATAAGGAACATCAGTGTATACTATTCGATAGCACTAGGAAAGGTTTTGTTGGACACATAATCCTCTATGGGTTGGTGTAGAATGTGAATAGCCATGAGAGTCCAAGAGACCTTGGGATGTGGATCCCAACTGTCACACAAATGTACTATAAATGTATATCATTGTCAATAATATATAGACACTCATGTTTATCATCCACCTTTGCTATTTATATTCCATGTGACTTTAACATGGTATCAGAGTAGGCATACTCCTGCCCTGCCCAAATTTGAGCCACTAATTTTTTGACCTCTCTATGCATGTCAATCTTGCATTTCATGAATATGTTGTCAGCTAAATTGTAGCTGTGATCTCTTCTCAATTATGTAGCAGCTCCCTGCACAATTACATCTTCTTACAGAAACCTGTCATTTCTGTGCACACTGTTCTGTGACCATTTACCTTCTACATTTGTCTATGGGAAATAACGAATACTGTCTCTTGAGAATAATTTGTCTCCCCAAATATTTGAGCATTAACAACCATAATAGTTTTAGCATGGGGTGGTTGATATGCTACAGGTTTTGGTTCAGTGACAACAATCTTTGGAACTTGATTTGAGGTTTTGGAGGTTGCATTAGTTGTCCCATTAGTTGTCTCAATTCGTAGATTTTCCTTTACTTTCTCTACTAACTCTGGAATATTTCCATATATTATGATCTCTGTTGGGTGTCGCTCTGCCTGATATAGTTTGTCAAACATGTTCTTGAATAATAGTGATCCATTATAAGAAAATATCTTGATCCCATTGTCCACTTGCAACTGGGGAGCCGTTGTTGCTGTCATGAAATATTGTCCATCAGGCGGCCATTCACTTGTGATTGACCATTCAACCTTTGAAATTCCAATCAAATTTTTAGTAGAACAATCCCAAAATTCCATTTCGCCAGGTAAATTACTAAAGCTTGCTATGCATAAAAGTTTTCCATGAGGGTTCCATCTTAGTGTATTGTAAGGGAATGTTCCAAAATCAAAGGGAGGATTGCACTTTTTTTCGAACAACATTTCTCTTGCAGGCATGAATCCGTAAACCACTGCAAATTGAGTCCCTGAAGGAGACCACTTAACATCATGGACGACAGGTCCCTCCTTATGGAGAGGCACAAGCCCTTCGTGACTCCCATCAGTCATCAAGTAATGTAATTTGGACTTCCCATAATAACTTTGGTTTCTTTTGTCAACATCGCACTATGCAATAACCAAGAATCTAGTTGATCCATGGTTCCAACTTAACTGGACATTGAAACACAAAAAAAAAGCTCTGTCGAGCTACAGGCTGGGCTGGGCCAATATCCTCTGGCTTAAATATCTGAGTGCTGGCTAGTATTCTCTTTGATTCGGGAATATATGCCACAAAATATGTTGGAGAAGTTGTAGCAAGTTACAAACCAGCTATTTCAAGAAGGAGGATCTTATTCCAAGAGAATTAGCCTTGCAAGAATTTATTCCAAGAGAACAACAGTATCAGAGGTTTAAAAAAAATGATTCCATGTATCAACAGAATGGCATTGGTTTGAGGCATTGGTACATTTTGGAATAGAACGTAATGAATGACAGGCAGTAGAAAGGTGAGATTTAGTTCATAGTATGCATGTTCAATTCATAGTATGTGATTCACTATGCATTGAAGTCCATGTTCGTGGGTTGAAATAAAAGGTCTCCATGCATTGATTAATTCTTGGAATGAAGCATTGAAATTTCGTTGATAAATTATATGCCTTTGCACCCTTGTGCATGCCCAGTCTCCGTAGTTATCCTTGCTTGTGAGAATTTAGCCATGATTTCACTCGAATAAGAGCTAGGGAGATGATCTTGTGACGTTGGCAGTTTAATTCGTAGAGGATGCAGCTGGACTCTCCATGACCCCAACTTGATTCATCAATGACAAGCTCCGATTCTATCTCCTGTCTAGCCTTGTGAATCTCATCAGAGGAGTTGAAACTGGGACATCTTCCATGCGGGCAGAAACCCTAAGATCCATCTGTGGCAAAGTAAACAACAGTAGTGGCAGAGGCAGTGCTGGTGCCAACAAGTGCAGAGTCAAGACAAGGCCCGAAGGACCGACCTTTAACTCCTCCTCCTAGCCTTAAATTGATTGGTTGATCTGCCTGCATAACTCTATTCTTCTTCATCGACTTCGAGCCAAATAGATGTACCCCTCGCTCCACAACAAAACCACCCACAGGAAGCCTTCGATTCAGAAAGCGTAGCGTTACAAAGGTAGAGCTCTCCACAACCTTCCTAGAAGAAATAATGTGCTATGATGGAAGAAAATATTTATATGTATGAGTATATATATTTATATATAAATTTTGTCTAAATATATTTATTTATAAATAGATTGGATTCAATCCAGGAGGAGAAGAATCCATGGAGTGAAGAAGAAGGGCTCCAGAGGCAACCAGAGAAAGAAACAAGGAGATGAAGAAGAAGGGATGATGGGAAAATGGGCTACCGATATCTAAAATCTTCCTATGTTTCTACGCATGTGGGAAGCTTGCTCCATTAATGGATGGTCAACAAGAGTCATTGAATTTAGAACTATTTAAATGATTGAATTTGGTCTTATAGATTGCAACCTAAGATATTAATTGTAAGCTGCAATGAGCTTGGCTTAGTTTTCATGCACTGAATACATTTGACATACCAATAATTGTGGCAAGTTTTAGAGTGATCGTTTATATTGCCAAATTTGAGTGTATTTTGGCCATTGTACAAAATTATCTTTGTGAATTTTGTCCAACAGGGTATCTTTATTTATTGTTGCAACAATTTTAGCCATATAATTCGAGAGACTTACTTGATTTGTTCAATGAAAATGACTAGAATTAATGCAATATTGGATTTCTTGAAAACTTTGATACTATCTACTTTGATGACACATTCCAAATCAGCAAAGGATCTCTCTCAGAAATTTAGACTTGTCTACAATATGCACAAGAACAAAGTGCTTTTTTGCAGCTTGAATATCAACTACAGCAGGAAGAATTACATCAATGGAGTCATCATTCTGAACTTGTTTCTATTCAGATGATTGAAAAAGACTCCCATAAAAAACAAGACAATAATGTTACAATTGATTCAAATCCAGTGCCCAATAAAGCAGCAAAGCTAGATGTAGATGCAAAAGTTTAGTTTACACTTCCCAAGCCCATTATTAGACCTTAGGAAGAGCTTGTCAACAAAAAGCATAGACTAGGTCTTGGATATGATAAAGAGGTTTCCTTTCATATTCCATATTACTCAAATCCCATTCAATTTCAAAGTGTTGGGTTCCTTCATGATAGTTCATCATTAGTTTTTCGAGATTCTTCTCCTCTTCCATAGCAACAACAACAAATTGTGAAATTCCAGTAGTATGATCAAGTTAGCCACATGAAATATCATTATTTTGATCTTGATCCATGTATGCACTGTTGTAAAACCAGTCATTCTTCAAACAGATGCTTCAGAAACAAACCGCCTGCAAGAACAAAGATTCATCTTAGATGGATCACTTCTTGGCAATGGGATTCAACAACCAAGAAGATATTTCGCTCATACAACAAGATTTGTTCTCGAATATTGAAAAGTCTTGCAATTGAGATCTCTTTGCATTCTCACCTTATATCTGACAAGGGGGGAAATGATGGTCATCTACAAGCTTCAAAGCCACATCAAGTGAGCCTGAGCCACAACCTGCCATACTAGATTCAGATTTGTAGCCAGAGACAAAGATGCCCCTGACAATGCCTTCAGTCGGTGTACTATATATTTTGTAGAAATTGGCACATTTGTTGGGGACACGCCTCCTCCTCCATCAGATGCATATGTGGATATGGTTGAGGCTGCAATGGGTGAGAGCTATCTTTGGATACAAATACCCATGGGTATGTAGCCACATAGGCCTGATATTAGATTCAGGATGGAGTTAGGCGACCTACTCTCTACACTTTTGGATGAGGATGGAGCTTGATCTGTGACAGTTTGAGACATCAGGGAAGATCCTAGGCTCTTGGAGCTTTGGAAGGACTTGTCACACGATATGATGGAAGGACTTGTCACACAATATGATGAGTCTTATGTGTCACATCGTCAAAGCTACCAAGCTACTGGAAGCGAGGGAGGATGGCCATGCAGATACACAATCTTCACCCAGTACTACCCCATTGGATGATGATCAAGGTGGTGATCCTTGTGGTAGTACTCCACCTCCTCCTCCTTAATCTCACCCACTACTTGTTTCTCCTCAGATAACATACCAACCACCTTCTTCTCCAACTCCTACTTCGAATCTTGAGGAAGTTGACCATCCAGCATCTTCTACTATTGTTGACAGTGTTTTACCCACCAACATTCAGGGGATCACCCCGGTATGAAGAACCAACTAGACGTCAGACTGTTTGGTGTGGGAGTCCCATCCAATATGATGGCCTATTTACCATTTTCTTAAGGATTTGCCTCAAATCTTGCTTGTTAGCACAGGAGAGTGGTCTGCTTTGCCTTCGATAAGTGGGGTTCATGTACCTGGTGAATGCCAGTGTGCTCATATCAGTGGTTCTTTCACTGTAAGGGGAGAGGGTGAGAGTGAGTCCCAAGTTAGTTTGGGTGAAGTCCCAACTCAGTTAGGAACACACAACACAATAGTACATGCACAAATTATAGAGGAGAAGTCCACACAGATGTAGAAGTCACAACATATAGGGTAAGGTAACACGTACAACACTTAGCGGATGAGTCCGAACGATTGCAACAGTTGTTATAGCAAGTTTCATGTGAAAGGTTTATCTAATGTCTGGGGAGATAGCTACCACAAGTGAGATAATATTAACAACATATAAAACACATTTCCATTAACATATTATATATGAAAACAAGTGAAATAGTTCAAGTGTTCAACAAAGGTTAAAGAAACATGCATTGCAAGTGTTAAGATTAGTCTTACAAAAATTACAATACGTGTGTGAAAATGTGCTAGCCTGTTAGCAGGCTTTTGAATTAAGCGAAATTTCCAAGACACATTGTTACACCATACATCACTAACCCCAAGTGCGGGGTGTTGGAGCCACTAATTACTCCTCAAGGAAAAGATTATAGACTCTCTTAGCTATGTGGGAGGAGTTGAGGTGAAAAATCCCTTTCCATGTACAAATGAGGGGGTATTTATAGCTAAGGGTAAAATTTACCCATGTGGTTGTTTGACTACCCTCATGACTATTTGACTTCCATGGCTTTTCGACTTCACATGACTCTTTGTACAACAAGTGGGTCTCTTGGACTTCCACGTTACATTACATTGATTGACAACATATGTGGGTGACATGACTCATGACTTCACTCGGCATGACAATGTTGGTACATTCATGTTGTTGTTGGAGTGCAAGTCAAGCTACAATGTTGCTCGGTGATGGATGTCTTCATGGTGTGTCACAACTTCACCTCCAGATGGAAAAGTGCGTGGAGTGTTCAATAGCCTTTTGGTTCGCGTGATCAAGATTTGGTATGTTGTTCCTTGCTTGCATGTTGGAAGGCTTGACAAGTTCATTTGTTCACGAAAGGTGCATGTTTGTCCATTTGTCGTTAGTGAGCACATCTTGCATGTTTTCTCATTCGTTCATCGGCAAATTCATCTTTGCATGATCATTTGTTCATGAGCACATCCCTTCGCATGCACCATTCGTTCATTCATTGGTGAACATGTCCTTCTACATGTTCTCCCTTTGTTCATCCCACTCGTCATCATACCATGTTTGTTGGTGTACCTGTACCTGTAGTCACTCATGATGAGATGACATCAAATCCGAAACCTCCTAGTCTACCATGACATATGATCATTTTGAATGGAGGTGACCATGAGGGGTAGCAAGGTTGTGAAGCGGGATGATGGCTCTAGCAACTGCTGATGAAAACTGTGCAAGAGTCACTAAGTGATGGAGATGGACAATCCAAGTTGACAGTGACTATCTGCGAGGTGTGGCTCAGCTGGAAGGAAAAATTGCGCAAATTTTTGGAAGGACAGTCTGGGCTGTAGGAAGCCAAGGTAGGCAAGATCTATGCAGTTTCTGGAAAGAGTGGAAAGCAGGGGATGGAAGGCCAAATTTGCAAAATTTTCTGAAGGAACAGGTAGGGCTATAAGGAGGGTTAGTAGTCATAAATTGCATAGTGTTTTAGAGGAACTTACTGGGAACCTAGTAGCCAAAACTATGCGATTCCTAGAGGGAAATAGCAGTTGGTCGTTGGGTCACTAGCAGCCAAAAATGTGCAATTCCTAGAGGTCACTAGCAGTTGGGTGCTAGGTCATTAGCAGTTGGCTGCTAGATCATTGGCAGTAGAAATTGTGCAATTCTTGGAAGGAACTGACAGTCTACTGCTAGGAGTTGTTGGCGAGGGGAACTGCACTAAGGCTGGGAGGTCATATTTTTTATCATCTCTGTGTAATTTCTAAGCCAAGTGAACTACTAGGCAGAAAAAGGTCGGCTCATGAGAACTACATGATTTCTTGGATGAGCAACTGGTTGACTGACTGGGAAAATTGCACAAATTTCTAAGGGAGAGAGGGATGGGAATTTGGTGTCTTTTGAGCCTATCTGCGTAATTTTCTCAGTCAGGTGAGTGAGTAAGGTAGTGCCCTCTACACAATTTTTGAGGGGAGTTAGTCCCGAGGTGTCTACCGGGTTTGACTGCCTTAGTGGTTAGCATGAAATTTGATTGAATTGCTTGCAGGTAGCACAACTTGGAAAGACTTTCTTGGTGCTTCTGTGTTGTTCTAGTTGAGAGTCAATCAATTCAATGGCGAGGGGATGGTCCGGCTGTCAGAGGGGAGTCTAGTCATCAGAACTTCAGCAAAAATGACTAAGTGTGTGAATGATCAAAAGATGCATAGGTGATCATGCCAACACACACTCTCATGACTAAACGATGAGACTGCTCAAACCATCCAAACACACTTGTTCAACCTAACTAATCGATGGTGGCAGCAAGTGAAAATCGTGAGACTCATGATTGATCGTTGATTAATCATGACGACACTTGTGTGACAGTGAATCTGTCTTTCTGTGTGAGTGCGACATATGCTTTCATAGCGAACACAACAAGTATACACGAAGCGAAGACTTTGAGTATAACTAGAACATGGTTGCAAGCTTGACTCAGACACCAACATACATAAACTTGAATGAAATGAACAAGCAAGGAAGATGCAAGGACTCACATGAGCTCACGATGTGAACCCAAGTGCGTCTAGTCATTAAGTGAAACTCTCAAGGGAGGCTTCGAAACTGGGTGCTGGCCAAAATTTTGGAGGGTGGTTGTAGCCTCTACAACACTTGGCAACACACTATTAGAATAATAACTTCTCTGTTTTGGTTCATTGCTAGCACAGGGCCTTGGTCTTTCAGGGAGTATTGAATTGTTGTGTGGGTTACTTCTTCTTCCCCACTTACCCCATGGACATACATGGTTCACCCTTTGACAGCTCAGTCAAACACAATCAAAATTTCATCTTGATCTCAATGTTTTGAATTCGAGAAGGGTAGTTTAGCCTGCGAGTTGAATATTTTTAGAGTATAATTTTTCATCTCTAGTGTTGTTCCACTGCTAGCAAGCCTAGACAGTACCTTGGTGGAGTCATGCAGAAACACATACATTGCTCCATTGCCAACGAGCCTAGTTAGTACCTCGGTGGAGTTGCATGCTTCACCTCTCTACGTAGGAAGCCTTTCTCTTCTTTCACCTTTGTATTTTTCAAGAGAATTGTGCATAGGCACTTATTTATTTTTGGGGTGGAAGAGGGATCCTGACTTATTGAGAGAAGAAGAGGTTGTTCCTTTAGAGAATCATGTAAGATCTCTGACATAGGTTTTCTTGTTTAGATTTCCCCTTCTCTATTTCTAATAGTTGGATGAGCTTGAACACATAGAGCAGAAGCCTGAGTATAGGCATGGGGCTTCCAAGTGTGGACACAGGTCCATGGTTAGACCAAAAATTCCCTTGCAGATGGTTCATATTTTCCATCAATACTTCATCGACTGAAGGTTACAACCAAGCACAGAGAAGACAGACACAAGGCTGTCCAAGTGCTATAGTGTCAAAATTTTCTTAAAATTTCAGCCACATACTCTATTCAAAAGCCAGAACATAGTTGTTTGTAGCATTTATTTCTGGAAACAAAAATATTAATATAGCACACAAACAACACGAATGTGAACAAAAATAGTAAGGAGTATCAAACAAAGTAAAAACAAGGATAATAAGCAAAGCAATCAAGCTAAAAACAACAAGAAATAAGAAGACTATGTACATGGCACGGGTGCGGCCCGACCTATTGAAGGCAATGCTTGAGATCTTGGTCATTGATAGGAAGGTTTTCAATCCTCCTATCAAGTGATTACAAGTGATATGTGTGTGGGCCAAGCCTCTCATAGACTAGTGCAAGTCTGTTGGGCTCCACTACTGGAACCTGGAGGTATTCCAAAAGACCTTTAAGTGAAGACAACATCATTGTTTTAGGTACTGTGTGCAACATGTGCTCGGATGATGGTACGGGGTAGTTGTTTTTATTTTGGGAATGGTTCAAGTTTCTAAAATCAATGCATAAGTGTATTTTCCCAGATCTCTTACATTTGGAATTTAAATTAGAAAACCAAGTATGATGATGAACTTTGCAAGTAATCGAATCATCCAAAATGTTGGTCAATGTTTCTTGTATAAGGAGTGAAAAAAACATGTGTGTGTTACATATTCTTTGCTGCAATGTCTTGTCTCCTCCTTTACCTAGAATCCTGTGTTGAATTGCTCTTTTGTAGTGTGTACTCAAGTCATCATCTTCCCGTGTAGATCCATCTCAGTTTTGTTTAGTCGAGCATTCAAAGATTTATTGTTGTTGTGGTGTGTATCTTGTACCGAGATTGGTTATCTTCGGATCATGATAGGTTTCCAGGTTGATCTGTTCATTCGTAGTGGTGGTCCTGCGGGTCCCACTGTTTCTCGGTCCTCGACAAAATTCTGCAAACCATAGAGCTTGTTGGGGGAAACCCCGCCCTCGAGAGTGAAGTTACCTCTCTTTCCCTCGGATGCAATTTTCAAGGGTTGCTCGTGCTTAGCTTCATTAATTGTTATGTCCTTGAAAGCATCGACATTGTCTATGAGGTACAATATCACTTTGAGTGTGGCCGCATTGAGGCTGATGGCCCTTTGTAAACTCGGCACAAGTGCTTCATACTAAGCAGTGTTGTTCCTACACTCGAACTTCAAGCAACTTGAAATCATTCTTTGTCTATCATTTTGGACGACTGAGATACGATCAGTCCTTGAGCCATCATGTGTCTCTGATTCATCAAAATTCATGGCCCACAACTTACCTATACACAGACCATTTAGAATGCTACTACTACTATTACTACTATTGCTGCTACTACTGATACTATCGGTAAAGTGAACTATAAAAGTTTCATTACGATTAGTTGGGCAAGGAAGGAGTCCTAACTCCATGTTTGATGAGGTTGGAGCTAGTCATGAAGGATAACACTCCAATGTTTTTTCAAGGAGGCAATTGCCAAACATGAGTTCTACGAAGGCCGACAGTTTGTTCTCGTTGTTAAGGGGAGTTATATTGTGTTTCATATGCCTCTCGAATAACACCCATATTTGGTTTCATTTTCCTTTGTACAAAAGTCACATGTGAGACTAGTCTGTAGCAAAATATCCATTTAGCTTGCTGGACCAGTCTCTGCTGAGCAGCATACCATATGCTTTCGATATGTCCATAACAACTATGTTGATGCATTGGTGGACTCGATTGTCATGAGATAGTCGGATGATCACGTCTTACAGTTCACAAATGGTTGGTACTGATGTTCAATCTAGTTGGATGATTCTTGCAGATGTTTCACTCCATTGTGTGTTAATATTCTTAGCAATGGAGAGCGGCATGATGTTGGCTACCATGCTAGAATCAACCATGCAGTTGTGAACATTGTAGTTAAAAAATTCAAATGAGAGTAGGAATGGAGGGCAACCTGAGTTTTCTTCTTCCATCCAGAGTGTGTTGAGCACAGTGGATAGTGGTCCAAGAGGTGTGCTTTCTCCCTTGCTGGTAGAGGTTGTGATGTCCATTGTTGTCTGTCCCAATCCAAGCAGCAGGATATCTCATTGACTCTGGACCTTGGCTAACTCTAAAAAATTGATGTTCATTCAAGTTTTCTTCATGTCATCAATAATTTTGTAGTCCAGAGGTGGTAGACTCACTGAGGTTTCTTGGGTGGAACATACATTCGTGTCATCCGACGGAGTGTTTTGCAGCTTGCTGCTCATGGATGTACTCTTATCCGTCATTATCTTCTCATCCTTGCTTTGTGTTTTCAACCTTCGGGTGGCCGGTGGATCAACCTTATTTATCAACAATCTCACCTTCTCTTGCATTCCCCAAGTTTAGGGGGAGCCCCTTTACTCCTAAGATTGTAACGATCATTTTTCTTTTGGGGCTGCTTCTTGGCGTTCATCTTCAACATGACTTGTGGGCACTGATATGTGTTCACCATATGCCTAGAACTTGATGTTTCATCAGGTGAAACCTCTTCTTCATCGTTAGTGTCTTTCGGCTTCTCCTGCATATTGTTTTCTGCATCGAGTGTATGACTACAGACAGAGCTAACGACTCGCTTCTAATCCGAACAAAAGTTCTTAGGGTGATGCTCTTCGTGGAAGGAATATAACTTAGGATCTGTGCACTGGTCGAGTTGAAACGCAGGATTTTTCACAGTTCTTGAAGAGAACCGGTTATTACTTGATGAGTTGGTTGATGAACTATTCTCCTATCTCCGTCTGGGTGGATGGCTTCTTGCAAAAGTGTTTGTTTTCCATTGCTTGAGCTCGAACACTTCAGTGGTCAAGTTCTTGACAAGGCAAGTGAGGGTCTCAATATCGGTTTCTTCCTTATCTCTACCCTTTCTCGCCGTTTCTTGGAGTTTCTTGCTCACATTCTTGGAGTCCTTCATTGATTTGTCATCCTTGATGACTCCGATTGCACACAGGTCCTTCTCAAAAATGATAGCCTCTTCACAAATTTCCAAGAGTGTTGGTTTCATAGCTCACTTGATGAACTGCACAATGCTTGTTGCCATTGCAGACATGTAATAGTCAATAGTGATGGAGTCATGAGCTTTAGTGTTAGCTGAAAGCTTGTTCAATATATATGTAAACCTTTGATTAAAATATTTCACTTTATCTTTTCCCTCCATCTTGAGGCTTCCCAATTATTTAAGTAGCATGAATGGGGTCTTGTCATCAATGAACTTCTCAAGAAACATGTGTTTGAATGCAACCTAGTTTTGTATAGATTTCGGTGGAAGGTTGTGATACCAAGCAGCTATGTTACCATATAAGGTACATGGGAACAATCTACATGCTACATTGTCATAACGTACCTCAAGGGTTCGCAACTATAGGTAGAAGTTGTCTAAGTGGTCTTTTGCATTCACCATGCTATCAGGGTTGAACTTGATGTTCATTCTCTCCACTCGCTTCAGCATCTTGTACAGAACAGCCATGAGAGCCAATCGTCCTTGAGTCATCCATTCAATATTTGGGTCAGCCATCTCTTCTTCTTCTTCATCCTCTTCCTCTCTTTCGGAATTTGATGGTTCCAGCTCTAACATTATTGGTTTGTCTCTGCCTACGCCTCCTATGCTACCTTCCCCTCTGCCTCCTATACCAGAGTCTGATGCCAAGATCACAAGTGTCTTGTTCACCTTGCCAGAAGACCGAAGGTTCCTCTCCATCTGCAGTAGCTTCTACCAGACCTTCAAGTGTGGCAAGGACTACTTCTTCCACTGATGATTGAATAACTCTCGTGGTAGTGGCTTTTGACTTCTTTGATGTCTATGGAATATGTTGTATGCTTGGAATCAATATGACTTCTTTTACGAAATGGCAACTGATGGGACATACAAATCAAAGGTGTTGTTATGGAATCTCGTGTTCAATTCTGAGAGGTGAGGAGTAATCAACTGTAGAGTCGCATGTAGGTGAGAGGGAGTGCGAGTTACTCCCTTAACTAGATGGTTGATGAATGAGTGTGAGGATAATTTAAGCCATATACAACTAGTTTCCCTCCTTCTAATGATAGAAATGTTCACGGTGGTGGACCCATCAACATTCAGGGGATCACCCCAATAAGAAGTCCCAACTAGATCTCACACCATTTGGTGTGGGAGTCCCATCCGGTATGATGGCTCGACTGCCATTGTCTTAAGGATTTGCCTCAACTCTTGCTTGTTAGCACAAGAGAGTGGTATGCTTTGCCTTCAAGAAGTGAATTTCGCATGCCCAGTGAATGCTAGTGTACTCATGTCAATGGTTCTTTCAATATAATGGGAGAGGGTGAGAGTGAGTCCCAAGTTGGTTGGGATGAAGTCCCAACTCGGCTAGGAACACACAACATAACATGACGTGCACAGCTTCTGGAGGGGAAGTCCACACGAATGCAGTAGTCCCAACATAAAAGGTAAGATAACACGTACAACACTCAACAGATGAGTCTGAATGATTGCAACAGTTGTTACAACAAGTTTCATGTGAAAGGTTTGTCTAATGTCCGGGGAGAGAGCTACCATGGGCAAGATAGTGTTAACAACATATACAACACATTTCCATTAACAGATTATGTATTACAACAAGTGAAATAGTTCAAGTGTTCAACACAGGTTAAAACAACATGCATTACAAGTGTTCAAGATTAGTATTAGAACAGTTACAATACATGTGTTGGAAATAATACTGAGAGGGGGGGTGAATCAGTATTATCACATTAATAAAACTTTTTCATTTCCAAACTCTGATTCATATATGCTACTTCCACAACTTCTTATGATTAAGTTAATTGATCTTCAATGAGTGCATTAAAACATTATCAACCATATTATCAGTTAACAGATGCAGTAACATAGAATAGATCATCACACATAAGGCACACACATGAACACCATGATATAAGGTGGAAACCCAATGCGGGAGAAAACCACCTGCTGCAAGTCATCTCAATCTTCTTCTTAATAAGAAAATCCTTTTACAATATTTGTACTGGTGCAGTCTCATACCAGTACGGGAGCTACAACCCCCTTTGCTCTTGTACTAGCCGATCCATTTACTAGTACGCAGGCTGCTACCTGCTACAATGCTCCAAAGATTCCCCTTTGCTTTTGTACTAGCTTAAGTACTAGTATGTAGGTGCCGGCCTACAATCTTCTCTCCTCCAGGTACCACGTTTCATCAATTTTCATACTAGATACACTGAAGCACAACACATAATCTGAAAGGCCACGCTTCATCCAATTTTCATATTCACCTTCTGTGGCGCCGCGCACCTCCGCAGCTGCGCCTTCTGTGGTGTCTCCGCACTGCGCCTTCGATGGCGCCTTCTGTGGCGTCTCCTGTGGCGCCTCCGCACTACGCCTTATGTGGCGCCTCTGTGGCATCTCCGCACTGCGCCTTCTGTGGTGCCTCTGTGGTGTCTCCGCACTGTGCCTTCTGTGGCGCCTTTGTGGCGTCTCCTGTGGCGCCTCCACACTTCCGCAGCTGCAACGCTCGAGAGATCACCCTTCACATATTCGCTTTCCACTTCACTTTCATATAGATCGAGCTTTTGAAACAATAACCCAATATTTCAGATCTTAAGATATTCAACCTAAAAGCATACCCAAGCCAAATGATCTCCTTTGCTTTATATAGGCAAGCTCTTCCTCAAATCATGGACCAATACCACGGGCCAAAACCATAGGATCAAAAACTGTGAGACTAATACCATGAACCAACCATGAAAGTGTGTGAACTTTTCTCCACATGAAATAAACTTTTCTCTGCATGAAATTCCGTGAACTTTCCTCTACATGAAATAAACTTTTCTTTGCATAAAATTCCATGAACTTTTCTCTACATGAAGTAAACTTTTCTCTGCATAAAATTCCATGAAATTGAAAATAACTTTGTTGCACTATGATTTATCATCTGAGTGATTTGCCATCAAGGACAATACTTTAGCCATAATGCCAACAATCTCCCCCTTTGGACTTGATGGCAAAGCTTACTTGTGCACTGTCATCTGATCCCTTTTTTCTGTCCGGTAACCCATGCACTCTGTCACATCTGATATTTATAGATTCATCTGAATGTATACAAGTGAGATGATCTTCTATGAGAGGGTTTCCATCAAGTACAACACATGCATCATAATGCCAACAATCTCCCCC
>APFE030810227.1:0-17313 GCA_000404065.3 Pinus taeda
ATATACTTTGTATTTTTTATTAAAAAATAAATTACAGAATATGCTAAAGAAAAATGCCATACATAGTTATATTTATTTGACAATTTTAATATAATTAGGAATCAAAATATTTCAATATATAAGTATATAAAATATATAAAAAAAAATACAAACAATAAATTATAAACACATTTATCATGTAAATTTAAATAATATAATTTATATTTGTAGTTGTAATTGTAATTGTATAGTTTGTACATTTATATAGGCTTTAACGATCACATATTTGTTGGAGTCATTGTCGCTCACCATATTGAGAATTAATTACTCAGACTAACAACTACTGTGGGAACATGGACTAACCATCCACTGACAAGTAATGGCAAGGGTTTAAAATTTTACCCTAAGAGCTTGGAATTTCACTAATAATTATGATTTCTTATGACTTTTTAGGAGAATAAAATACTCTTACATGATATCAAAGCCCGCATTCCCGAACGTTGTAGATATTTTTTTTGGGGATTTTTTTTTTCCTTTTAAGATCTAAAGAGAGTTTCCAAATCAATTTTGAATCAATGGGTTCTGGTAATTCTTTATTACAGATATGCCAGTCTACTTTTTTGATGAGCTAGTTCTTATTTCTTTGTGGTACAAACCCATGCACACTTATGTGCAGAAGATAGCGAGGATAACTACTACGTCTTCCACTCGCAGACCTTTTAGGACTACAGGTTGTTGAAATTATTCTATTTCCATGAGGGAAATTTTTGCGTGGACTTGGTGGTTACAAAAATGACCTTCCACGTCTACGAGTGTTAGAAAATTTGAGAGTGCAGAGAGAAAAATTAAACATGCAACACAAATCACACATTGTGATATCTTTATTGATTAAAATAGTTACACATATATATGACATAAATCTCTGACTTACACACATCTACATCATAACTACAACTCATACATAGGAAACAACAACTTCTA
The DNA here is from genome assembly GCA_000404065.3 of Pinus taeda. Classification (NCBI taxonomy): domain Eukaryota; kingdom Viridiplantae; phylum Streptophyta; class Pinopsida; order Pinales; family Pinaceae; genus Pinus; species Pinus taeda. Next base: position 961 of record APFE030810227.1, read on the forward strand.
GATTGATGCTTGGGAACTCTCAATGAGAAGTCATGAGAACACATGGAAGAATTACATCTAATACCCTCCCTTAATGCTTACATGGAAAATAATGAAAACACATGTTACAACAACAAGGATAATCTATGCCTGACTAGTCTTCATCAATACTCACATCCACTTTGGAATCTCACAAACATTTCTCTTTCACCACCACATCTTCGAGTCATCACTTCAACTCAATTTAAAATGTATCCACCTCTGATCATCGTTGATGAACTTTGCAAGATCAACAATATTGACACCTCAGCTCATCGTGGCTTCCACAATAAGAGTCATCAAGTAATGAACCATCCTATGGACCAACCACCATCTGTCGAATATTTTACCTTCAATTATTTGTTAGTTGCTAGGATGGAGATCCAGATATAGAATGTGTTCAAAATTTGATCAAACAACTTGACCTTACTAACAAGAATTTATGTTTCAGACACCGGGGCTTCCAGTTTAATAACCACTATCCCTTTTTATAACAAAAAAAAACACACTAGAATAGATGTTTCAGACACTAGAGCTTCTAGTTTAAGAGCACAGGACTTGCAAGGAGGTGTTCGATAATGTTTTGGAAGAGGAGAGCATCGTCTATGAGAAACTAGTAATCACTTATGGCCAATTTTACTTCCTTTAACTCTCTGAGGAGAGATTCTAATTCAACAATGAATTACACCATAATTTTAACCATGATTGGAATGTGTCTACCATGGTTTTCTTTGATGTACGAATAATTAGCTTGAATTTGTCCAAGGAGTATTAAAGATTTATCAGTTGGAGAAATGTGATGCAGAGGTGGATTTTTCACAAACTAAATGTTTTCTATAGACAGAAAACCTAGGCACTGATCAATAATTTTTATCTTGTAGTCCAATTTGAACAAGATTGTTTTGATATGAGTGTGAGAAGGAGTATCTACCATTAGATGGTTGCTATGATAGAGAAAGATCAACATAATTAACCCTGTCATATGCTACAATAAAGAAAATGAAAATCCCTTTAGTTTTCCTTAATAGTTTCTTCTTTGCCTAAAATCTACATGGGTCATGATGGCATAACATCAAATTATAGTTCCTCCAAACCATTCCATCTAGTGAATTATGTCATAGGCATCTGACTTGAGTTCCTTAAAAGGAATATTACATTTCTTCTTGGTATGGTTCGAACTGTCCTCTCTTGAAAAATAGGAGCCCAATCAGGTTAAATTTTTTCACTTTCAAGTCGTCTTCAGAGCCCATTGAGTTTTACTCTGGCCATAAATACCTATTGACCATTTTTTATTTTGTTTGTTATGGGTGCATGTGCAAATTATTATTGTTGGGTATGCAAAACGATCATCACAGTGTGTGGACAATAATTATTTTCGTCAGCTCATTTAGAGGTGAGAGAGTTGGTGGAATTTCCTCTCTGGGTTATTACATAGGTCCCTTTCCAAGAATGATTGATATTAGAGGTAATTACGTTGAAGGTGTTTTTCTCTGCGGGCTTTCAGTGTGAAAACATTTTCATTGAAACAAATTGGAATCTCTCATTTTTGTCTTCTTTCACAGAGTAATAATCTTACGCATGGAAAGAGTTTTGTGCTTGTTGTCTCGATTGAATGCAAATGCTGGGTATTTTTTTGGTGGCCAAACTTTTTGCTTTGAATATGTTAGAGATAATTTTCATGGTGGGTTTTGTCCAAAGGAGTAGGCCTTTTCGCCATGGCAACACATTTATTTCCTTATGGTGTTAATTATACCATGATCCTCTTTGTATATGGGACTATAGCTGAGAACATTCTCCTCGATCATGGTCATGGTCATCATAGTTTTCAATCTCATGATCTTCATCTCCCTTTTATTTTTTCTATGAATGAAATATTGTAATGCTACTATAATCACCTTTGTTGCATCAAATGTTGCTCCTAGATTTCTACCAAGCCTAGTTTCACATGCCTAAGATCATAATAAAGAATTTTCGCAATCCCTTCTCATCTCTTCACCAAATCCAATGCATGAATAAGACCCCAGACCTCCAATTCCTATCTCAAAACCTCTTCACTCAATTCAACCAGAACAAAACTTAAAAGCAGCACTTGAGATGAATGTTCTTGGCCTAATGGATAAACAACCTTGAGACATGAAACCATGTCATTGCTCCCACTATGAGAAACAACACCACTAGTGATTCTTGTGTTCTTATTGTCATTGTAATTGTAAGGCCTGATTAAGGGCATCAATGGAAGACAATGGTTGGTTACATCCCATTGAAAACCAACAAGAACCTATTGTTATTCTTTTTAGTGGTGTTGTGCTTATATGTTATCCCAGAGTAGGTGTTGAATTGAAACAATGAGATAAGGGATGTCGATATCAGAGGCATTATACAAGGGCACAAATAGATTCATAGGAAATATACTGTCGTTTGTCTTTTCTCAATTATTTATTTATGCCTGGAAAATATCTCATTTTCTAGATTGGAGAATAATGATTCAAATACCATGTGAGACCCTCAAAGCTTGACCCAAGGATACCATGACAAAAAAATTAATTTCTTATTTTGTCTAGCTAAAAATGCCAAATTAATGCTCTAAAAAAACTCCAATATTGAAAGAAGAGCTTCAATTTTCCACTCTTATTTTGGTCAACATATTGTGTGAGATCTAGTAAGGGGCAATAGAATAAGCTGCAAATGTTAACAGTGATGTAGATCTAGCTCCATCCAATTTAATGAGCTAGAGAACATATTAATCACGAGAGCGGAAGACTACCCCAGGGAACCGAAACCGTGATCTCTAGACTTCAATAAAAATCCATTTAAATGTGATGAATAATTCACATGCACTTTAATACAAGGGTTTGACAAAAAACAAGAGTAGGATTCTTTATTTATTTAATTGGTGACCTGAGTTCGCTACATGGCGGTTTCCAAGATTGAAAGGTAGCGGTAGATATATCTAAGGGTTGAAACCATGCCGTCTGTGATAGTTCAGATTTTGTTCAGACTCTCCTGCATAAAGTGTGCACGTTTGGTTAGGATCTCCACTACCAGCGGGATCCCCATCCTCTCACTGTCCAACAAGAAAATCAAAACCCCTTTTGTCAATAACCTCGGGATGATGCAATCAGTCCACCCTTCAACTTATTCTCCAATTGATCTGCAATTTCTTTTTTCTTTTCAGTGGGAAAACACCCCCTATTTTTGTATTATATAAAAAAGTACCTATATACAATTACATAATAGCACCATATGCCCTATTGATCAACCAATCTCTCATTGATCAGGAAACTTAATATATGCCACTATTAATGGCTTCTGCCAATTCCTATATAATCTTATGTTTCATAAAATGAAACAGAAATGCTAAATTCCAAGCATTTGTTTAGAATTGTCTCCATATAAAGTAGTCATCCATATGTCTTTTTAATACATAGACCTTATACAAAACATATACAAAAAGTAGATCAAAAAGTTGTTAGAAAATACTTATATGTTCTATTCCATAGCTCAATAGACAAAGTGTGGAGTGCATTATCTAGGCATGTCGACACTTCCTACTTCTAGCGTCCTTGTCCCCATTTTTATCTAAATATGAATTCCATATTGTGTATCCAGTAGCCCCTTTATTGACATCCCATCTACGTTTTTGTTGTAGACTTGGTTGATGTGTTGTATGGTAGAATGATGGAGTGTGGTCCATAGCCTTTGTATTCGACTTAACCAGCCTTGAAGGTGTTCTATTATATGTTATTCCTTCCCAAAATATGGTCTAAAATACATATAGAATCACCATAGATTTTTATTTGTGGGATATCCGTGAATTTAGTAAAACATATTACCCCCACAAGGTAATAGCTTATGCTTTCATACTCGATCCCTCTCTCGTATACCAGTGTATCCAGAATTATTGATCTTCAGAAAACTTTATCCATACTCCACATTTGTATCTCCCTCCTTGTGAAGCTCCATCAAAAAAACCTATTGGGTATGTGATACCCGGAGCCATCCCTTTGTCTTCCTTGTTCTTTTTCAAGGTTCCATTCCCATGAACAAAATTGATCCATCCTTCTATGTAATCACAAATCATATCTTCTCTCCACTTTTTTGTTCCAAATATAAGTTGATTGCGCCATTTCCAAATTTCCAAGAAGACAGCAAGCAAGAGCATCCTCCATTTGGTTCATTGATTACTCCACCATTTTAAGCAATCATCTATGCAATTAAATTGAATATATGGTATCTTCATGTTAGTAGTGAATTGCTTCCAAATACTAACAAAACTTGGGCAATGCAGAAATAAATGTCTGTTATCCTCTCCTTCCTTCCTAATAGGTAGCATATCCTCGGTCCATGTTGGTTCCTCTTTTGTAAATTCTCCCATGTAAGGTTCTTATTCTGCCATGTCAACCACAGGGAAATGATTATCTTTATAGGGAGGTGTGTATGCGAGAACTTATAGAACCAACACCTATCAGAGATATGTAGTTCCTTCATGAAGATATTGAAATAGTACTCTGCCACTTCTATCTCTCTAGATTTCTTCTTTTTTCCCATCCAAGTAATCCAATATCCCTTGATGTCATAACAAACTCCAGTGCCCTTCAATGATTTTATGATTTGGATCCATTCCTGTTCAAATTTCCTTGTGAGATTCAGTTGGTTGGGTTCCATCTAGATTAGAATGTTGTCGATCTGTTCTCAGAGAACCTGGTTCCAAACAAAGATGCATTTTTTAATTAGGAAATTTATTAACTCTGCTGAACCAGGTGAATCCAAGCTGTTACCTAATATACAGTCTTTTCCCAATATATTCATGTTTCCTGTGCCAAACAACCATGAGATGTTCTGTAAAAAAATCCCTTTTACCTTGTTGAAACTACACTAGATCTTTGATCCATTTTTTTTCGAATTGATCCCTGTCTCATCCAGCAAGTGAAGTACTTATTATTAAGGTATTTCAAGCGAATCAACTTACCCCATATGCCTTTACTGAAAATTCCCCTCTACAACGATTCTAACAGCAATGCCCAACCAAAACATCTGACATTTATAATACCCCATCCGCCAACTTTTTTTAGTCTAGTGATCTTTTCCAATTTGACTAGATGATATTTGAAGCTTTTCCTTTCCCCCGACCAAATGAATTATGCCATTATACGGTTGAGAGAATTTAAATTTTTTTGCGGAATTTGGAAAAAATGAGCCCAATAGACCCCCAACTGCATGAGCATTGACTGAGTGAGGGTGATATAGCCTCCTAGCGATAAGCATTGATTTTCCCAACCCTATATTCTCATATTGAATCTATCCACGAGCCACGCCCAATCTATATTTTTTTATTTCCATGGCTTTAGGTGATATCCCAGATATTTCATTCCTATGTTCAAATGGTTCGCTTTCACCCCGAAATTCCTTTGAATATATATGATATCATCCAGGTTACAGGAACCATATAGAATGGTTGATTTGAGCTCATTCAAAATGAGGTTAGTGGCTCTTCTGAAAATATTGAAAATTTGGGAAAGAGCAAGCCATTTGAATCTGTAGACCATTCCCATCAACAAAATATCATATACAAAGAAGCTGTGTGAGATAGAAATTTGATAGCTAATTTTTAACGACTCAAACTGACTTGTAGTCACTGCTTTTTTGATGTATAAGCTTAGGCTATCCATGGCTAGAAAGAATAGGAGGGGAGACAAAGATCATCCCTATCTAAGTCCCCTGCAAGCTCCAAAGAATTGAGATGGATACATGTTAATTACCACAACATACCTGACTGTTGTGACATATCCCATTATCCGTTCAGTCGCATTTGTTCTTATGCCGATTTTATGAAGAACCATTCTCATATATCCCTAGTCTAAGAAGTATGCCGTTTTGATGTCTACCTTCATAACTATTGCATTCATCTTTTTTTTCTTGATAGTGTGCATGCATTCTTGATAAATTGCCACAACATCATGTATTTGTTTGTTATTTAGAAAACCATATTTTTTTAGGGAAATGAATTTTGATAACGAAGCCTTAATCCTAGTGGTGATTATCTTGGATATAATCTTATAAATAATATTGCAAATAGAAATTGGATGATAATCAAAAAAAGTGGCTACCCTTGTCTTCTTCAGTATAAGCGTAATGTAGGTAGAATTTATATGAGGATGTATAGCTCCCATAATTCTAGATTCTTCTACCATTTTTAGAAGGTCCTCCTGAAACACGTCAAGAAAGTGGACAAAGAATTCAACTATCCAGCCGTCTAGGCCCGGTCTTTTGTCTCCCTTCATCAATTTTATGATCTAGGTCATTTCCTCCACCGTGGTAGGCTTATACAGCTCCACATTCTCCTCCTCATAAAAAATTTATGGGTATTACTTGCCACCTAGACCTACAATTCTGCACTGTCCAAATCCATTCTTGTGTGGGCTTGTTCAAAAATGTGTGGCCACAAGGGCAGTGATTTCTGATTTTTTGTTGTAACAGTTTCTAATGACATTGGCTATCTTCCATATGGTGTTCAATTTCCTTCTATGATTGGCGTATCTATGGAAATACTTTTTGTTTTTGTCCCCTTCTCGGATCCAAGTAGCTCTGCTCTTTAAACGCCATGTGATATCCTTAACTTGGAGTATCTTCTTCTTTTTCATTTGGAGAGCATGGATTTGTTCCCTTACTAGAGCAGATGGGGAGTGTGTGGCCATAAGATTATGTAGTGGCTTAAGGGCCTTTTCTATTTCTGTCAACTCCTTTATTAGGCTCACCTTCTTCTTCTGCTCCCATCTTTTAACCACTGCTTTTAGGTTTCCAAGCCTGTATAGAATCCTTTCCATGGAGGAAAGGCACATCATTTCATCCTTTTCTTCAGACCAATGTACATGGACAAGGGAATCAAAACCTGGGTCTTCCATCGAATTGATTTGCAATTTAATTTTGAAGAATGAAATCAACACTTTCTTTGGCGGAATCCCAACAAATTTACACACAAAACAAATGAGGAGCTAGCGTAGGGGTCGATACATAATCTAGTCACAGCCAATATGCTCCTATACATTTGGCCATAGCTCTTACCAAAGACAAAGGGGTTTTCTCCCTTGAGCAATTTCATCTGTTGGAGTTGGAGATGACATTGTGGAAGCAGTACAAAGAGTCCTTCGACATCCTTTATAACACGACAGGCCCTGAAAAAATCACATCTCAAGAGCTTTATTTTAGACAATGTAGCAGATGACGATGATGAAGATAGATGTTGTGGTGGTGTTGGACGCAATGCTTTAGAGGATGAATGATTGTTACTGCTGCTAATGGGCAGATGCAAGTGGCTCAGTATTTAGCATGTGCATTGGGCGAGAAGAAGGGAACGAATCTCAAAGTGCCTTTATGAAATTTCCAATCGCCTGTTGTGAAAAACGTAGTCTAAAGATTATGCTTTTTGCTCTGAAAGTTATGGAAATTCCAATCATATTTTGAAAAAATCTCATAAGGATTTTTGTAAATCAAAATAAAAGATGTAAAAATTCATAATTGTAGGTGCTTTAGAAGTTTTTGATGGTGCTGAATCTATTTTCACCATCAAAAACATGATTCAAACACTCCCTCTACAAGATTTTTTGATTTTTTTTTGCCCGGATTCTGACCACTTTTGGTTGTACGGGGAATTCCTATACCTCCGTAAATGAGGAGCCCTATAGGCATTAGCATAAACTTCAAATACACAAGGATCCATCCCTTGTGTATGGCGCTTCCTAAAATACTCGACTACGGTGGGCACGCAAATCACAAACTCAAAATTGTGACGTGTGATTTAAAGGGGAAAGCATACACTTGCAGCGCCTGCAATGGTTACATCGCTTGCGGTGGTTGGAGATATCGGTGCGAGGATGTCGCGTCTAAGGTTTACGTGGATCCGAGCTGCGCTAAAAATGACATTTTTGGACTCTCAGCGTATGGTATTCATCAAGTTGCATCCGTGGGTCATAGCACATCTGGCCATAAAAGCGCTGATTTGGTTGAGTCAGTCGTCAGTGGAGCAGTAAAAGGGCTCTTCAGCTCATGAAGTACTAATATTAAGAGGGCTCTTCAGCTCATGAAGTAGTAATACTTGGGAAATATTTTGGTTCAGTCAATCGTCAGTGGAGTAATAACTGGGCTGAGCTGATCGATCATCTGATGCAAGAATGATTAGGATTATTTTTATTTCAATAGTAGATTTGGAAATATTTTGGAAGTAATAAGTGGGCGGATTTGATCAGCTGATGTAAGAATGCTGAGGGTTATTATTATTTCAATATTAGATTTGGAAATATTTTGGAATTTGATAATAAAATTTCAATATTAAATTTGGAAATATTTTGGAATTTGAAATATTTTGGAATTTGATAATAAAGAGAAGTTAATTGTTTGATTTTATGCTCAGAAGATTTCTAAATATTTCCAAGTTTACAATTAACATAAATTTAAAAACATGAATTTAGAATATAAATATCTATCAGTTAGTTTTTGTTGGTTACTTAGACTTCAGGAAGACGAGTGTCTACTTGTAAGTTTGAAGTCATCCTTATTATGATGGTCTTGTAAATTTCACTGATAACAATGAATATCTATATGTAAGGTTTATCATCTTCATCTTGATTTTCATCCATTCTGATTGTATAAATAGAGCTAAGCTTTAAGTAGTTAAATAGAGCTAAGCTTGGGATTGTATAAATAGAGCTAAGCTTTAAGTAGTTAAAAACACACAATGTTGAATTAATGAAGATGTATGTGAGATAGTTCTGAAGTGTAAGCTAAGTTTTGGGTCATAGCGTAGGTAGAGGCTTTGTAGCTTAGTGCGCAGGGCAAGTCAAGTCTATAATCATCTGGAAGTATTAATAAAGAGAAGTTTCTATCATTTATGTGTCTTTATTTCCTATTTTTGTATCTGCTATGTTGGATATGAATTTCACTTCTAATGCTTATATGGTGCGTGAATGTGTATAACTGTATTGGTTAAGTGAACGCAAGTAATAATATTTGTTTACGCGAAGGTAATTAAGATTTGTCAATAAGATAAGTAAGATACTATCCTTGCTTGGTAAATAGTGTAGTTCATTGCCCTAGCAGCATGAAAGGACTTTAGCCCCTTGCTAGGGCTACGCAAAAGCTGATTGTAAAAGATTGCGAAGGTATTAAAGGGTGGAACAGAGCAGGAAGTGACCTGTACGGAGGCAGGTATAGTTGGAATAAACTGAAATCACAACCATATTGAGGGTACGGAAACTTGGTTCTAACATCCCCCCATACTGCTTCGGGTGTGACTTTAGTCCGCACTCTGCGAGCTGATGCCAAAAGGGCCAATAGTGTAGGAATTTGTCTGGATAACTAATGTTGAACCTGGATCAGGCCCCCATAGGCCAACACCACCCAATTACTAGGCCAAAAAATCATGGATGCGACCAAATTTCTCCACCTACACCATGGGGAATTTTCCTGTCTCCTACTCTTTCAAGTTTTACCTCAATCCACAGTGTAATCCAAGGACCACTAGGCCCTAAACCGAGACACCACCATCTAAGTTTTATAGTATATCTTGCCATTCACCCGAAACGATTCCTAGGCATTATGAAGGGAAAAAACATCTTGGCTTTACCGTATATCCCACCATTCACTAGAAAGGATTGCTAGGCCCACCAAGTCACTTAATCTTGGATTTATCGCAACCCACAGTCTGGATTAGGGGTTACTAGGCTAGTGGATTTAGCGTGATCAAAAATCCAGTTCAAGGACCACTAGGCCATGTGTTCTATCATTGAGAGATCCACCTCACTTAGCTTCGAATCCATCTATCAATCTAGCACAACCAAACATGAGAACCCTATCACACCATGGCTATTTGAAAATGGGAAGGTTAGGCCGAAAACATTGTCACACCTCAAAATACCAATGCCATAACAACAAAAGAACCACATGAAATAGCATTCATGCCAAATATAGCAAAGAATATACAAATGCAAATTGATACGTCCAAATAATACTAATGTAGCTTCTTGATCCTGTTCTTCCTTACTCACTCCTTCCTTACTCTTGCCTTCTTTGCATTTCTTGATCCAATGCCAAAGTGCTCCAATAAAACTCTAAGTGTCCAAGAGTGTGTGTAAGAGAGAGAATAATGAGAGAGCTCCAAAACTAAATTGACCAAGCTTATCCACTGATCCTCAAAAGCCTTTTTATTAATGAGGCCTCTATTTTCTTCATTTTCCATTATTTTCCTCCTCACATGCAACTTATGACCTTTCACCTTCCATTTCTCCTAATTTCCATTATTTTCATAAATAAATGTGCCAAAAATGTCATTTTGCCTTTCCAAAGCCTTTGCCATTTCCTTTAGCCATAATAACTGAAATGAACACCCGGTATGATTTTTTTTCCCACCATTCATATTGGAATATGTCTCCCATCAACTGCGGTCTTATATACTTTTACATGGATTTCTAACTAGGGTTGTTACACGTGTGCATCAAGACCAAGAAGAGCTCCTTGCTGATAGGGTCATCTACAAAGCTTGCACCTTGGGATTACGGGCCTTTCAAGATCCTTGAAAGGATTAGACCGGTGGCTTGCAAACTTACACTACCACTAATAGTGAAAGTCCATGATGTTTTGCATTGCTTAAAAGATATGTGAAATATTTTGATCATGTGATTGATTTGTCTAAATTGCAGGTTGAGCCAGAAGGATAATTTCAGACAAAAACTCAGTGCATATTGCAGCGGAACAACTCATGCTCCAGAACTGATTGATCGAGCAATTTAAAGTGCAGTGGAAGCACTTTGGGCACGATGAAGCTACATCGGAGATGGCCGATCAAATGTGCGTTGTGTATCCTTAATTGTTATCGATTACAAAAAAGGAGTTTTGGTATGTATATATATTTATGCATGGTTTTTATTGTAAATATTGCAATGAGTTGTTTTATAAAGGTGCAATAAGTGGTATGATTGTCATGTTGTCATGTTTGTCATGTGGGTTTTCTTTTCAACAAGTTGTTCATTGTAAATGCCTCATCAAGCTAAGTTATAAATCTCCATGGCTAATATGGTTTGGCTTGCAGTAGTTTTGCTAGTTGTAGGTGTCATATAACACCAAGGAAGGTGTTCCCCTAAGTGGGAGGGGCTTGTAATAGCCTCAGGTTAAAATTTCATGTAATAAAGTTAATAAAGGAAAAATAAGACCAAGGTCATGGGACATGTATTTGAAGCTTAATGTTGGGCAAAAAAATCCTAGTGGGTGTTCATTTGGTTTATTATGGCTCATTAAATCAGAAAATGATTTGAAAAGGAAAACATGCATTAATTGAAATTTTATTTATGAAAATGAAGGAAAATTGGAGAAAAGGAAGGTGAAAGGTCACAAATATTCATGAGAGGAAAATAGAGGAAAATGAAGAAAATAGAGGCCTCGATAATAAAAGGCTTATGAGGATCAATTCACAGATTTTGTTGGTTAAACTTCTATCAGTTTTTGCTTGGAGCTCTCTGTCTTTATTCTCTCTCTCTCTCTCATACTCTCACACACAAAGAATTCTTGGAGCAATATAGCATTAGAGAAAGGAATGCAAAGGAAGGACACAAAGGAAAAGGAAAGAAAATATTAAGCAAGGAAGAGTTGGCTCAAGTGGAAACAATGAGATTCTTGCAAGTATTGAGTTACATGTATGATTTCCTTGCTATTTTTGGTGTGCATGGTACATTCATGTGTGTATTTAGTTCTCTTGCTATCATTGGCATCATTTTTTCTATGTATGATAGTGGTTTTAGCCTTTCCTTTCCATTTCTAGATAGGCATTATGTGATGGGGTTTTCTCAAGTGGTTGAACTTTGAATTGTTTGACGGTTTTGGAGCCCGGTGAGATGGTCTCAGGAAAATTCCTAAGGGCCTATGAATCCCTTAATTGGTTTTAGTAGGATTGCGGTAAATCCTGAGGGTGGAGACGAGAAAATTTCTCAAGGTATTGGTGAAGAAATATAGATGCATCCAAGATTGTTTGGGCCCTAGTGATCCCTTGAATGATTTTGGTGGGATTAAGGTAAAGCCTGGTAGTGTATTTTTTGTTTGGGCCTAGGAATCCCTTGATTGGTAATGGCGGGATTGCGGTAAAGCCTGGCTGTGCAGGTGATTTTTCAATGATAGTAGTCCCTTAACAGGTTTTAGCAAGATTTTAGAAAAGCCTGCGGAATTTTGGTTGTTTTGTTGTGAGTCCCACATTCATGCTTGGAATATGGCACGAGGGTGATTAGTTAAAAGAAAGATTTGGTTCAACCCAAACTATGACTGGGTTGTACGTGGAAATCCTTGACCTAGTTGTTTTTTACATATAATAATAAGAGCTCTTTTACTCTTGCATTTCATTGGTATATATACTTGTTATTATGTGGCTTTGATGGTTGTTCTATCATTCTTAGTATTTTGGTTATATGTTGGTTATAAGCATGGTTTTATGACAAATTCTAGTTATGGATTTTATCATGTTTTGAGTGGTAAATGGTTGATTATTGAATTCATGACCTAATAGATTTTATTGTAGCTATTGCGAGAGGGCATTAGACCTTCTTGATGATTCTCATATAAGTATTAGACCCCTATTTTGAAATATGCATTCATGACTTGTAGATGACATTTTCACGATGTGTTTGACAAAATTTCTATCATGGTTAGGCCTAGATAGGTAAATTTATTGACTAAGTTTTGCATTAATGACTTTTTCCTTGTGTCATTCATCACTCTAAAAAGTTCTATCAAGTTTTGGGCAGAAGTTTGGATACTAGCCCTAAAAATGTGGCTTAGATTTGGGGGTCACATGCTCAAAACTAGGAAATCTAGACTGCTGTCACTGGGAGGCAGGGTTATCCATACAACTAGAGGGTTATAGTCCCTATCTTACCTTATTATGCAAGATACTGGGAGTCTGTATCACTAAAAATGTAAGTTAGATTAGGGTTTGGGCACCTAGAGTGGTTGTTTAGCTCATGTGGGTCATGTAGCTCATGAGGAAGGTTAGTAAGGTTTCATTATGTCGACTCCATTTTCTTAATGTGATCTAGGAGGTTGAGTCATGCCATAGTAGCCCTCATCTAATGTTTACTTTAGCAGGTCGGTGAAAGTAGGTAGATATGGGAGGGGTGGTTACAAGGGGAGAGATAGAAAGGGATAGGGAAAGGGATGGAGAGAGGGAGAATTATGGGGAGAGAGGGGGGAAATACTTATTGCGAAAGAGAGTGTCAGGAAACGAAGATAAAGAAAGAAATGGAAATATGGGAAGGGAAAGGGAGAGAGAAAGATAGAAAGGGGGGGATAGAGGTGAGGGAGAAAGGGATAGGGAAAGGGAGAGAGGAGGGAAACATACATGAATATGGAGAGAGAGGGGGATATAGGAGGGAAACATATGTGGGGAAAGAGAGAGAGAGAGAGATGAGGGACATGAAATAAATTTAGTTGAGGTTGTAAATATGGCTCTTAATGGCGTAGATTTGAGATTGATGAACTCAACCTCTCTACCTTCCACTGCATAATGTGTTGAATGCCCAAACGATACAATAGTAATAGTTCATGATGGAACCTTGCCACGATTAGAAGCCCTCGACCATTGAAGGAAAAAAAATTCATGAAAAATGATCTCCAAAAACTTATGCACTAAAAATTTGAAAAATGGTTGGAAAAATAGGAATTGGGGCTTGAAAATTTCACTCATATGAGCATCTTGCAACTATCTAATAATTGTTCATCTCGCAACCATCTAAGAATTGTTCTCCTGCAACAAACGATTTCCAATACACTACCACTAGTACAACCATGTAAATTAAATGGTCATTAAGCGTCACTAGGCATCAATCTACAATAATGAATAAACTCTTACTTCATGATACATCCCTTGTTGTCAAATTAAAAAAACAATAAAAACTAACTCAAAGATCCATCTTAATTTTATCTAATATTTCCCCACCTCCTCCCATCTCCCCAACTCACTTTTATAGTTAAGATTATTCATTTCTAAACCTACCGTCCTAATGCATTAGAGATCTATTTCTATAGATTATTATTACACATAAATTAAGAGAATATAGTATGTATATTATATTAAACTGATTATCAAAGAAGCCAATTGAATGGGTTATGTACATTTCACAATAATTCTTAACCCTACTCTTCTTAAAAACACCTTCTTGAATCATTAAATAGCCTCCACAAAGATCTGAAGCTTCTATGCATATATGCACTTTATATATTCATCCTTTCAACAATAGAGACAAAACATAAAAAATGACATAGGGTCACCCAATAGATCCATGCAAATTCAGAATGCGAACATATCCATAAAATAACTTTTAGCTTCATAGGCTACATGGATTCAACACCCTCATTTTCTATAGATAATTATGTATCTAAATACAATATCAAACTAAGATGTATCTAGGATAGTTTAATTCCCCTCTTAAATAAGTTATGTTTCATATGAATACCATGGGTTGGTTTTATTTTTTTCGTCCTTTAATTTTTATAGGGTTATTTTTATTTTATTTTCACATAGTTAAAATTTTTACATTATATTATGTTACATTAAGTTACACATTTTTACCATGTTTTTATTTTTATTTTATTTTAACCAAGTCAAAATGTTTACATTACATTTGGTTTTACACATCTCTAGGTTGGAGAGCCCCTTTCAGTCCAATAAAAAATGAGTAACTTTATTAAAATGTAAAAAATATTATATTAACTACCAACACTGAATTAACTATTTTCTTTAATTATTAGTTTATTTAATTTAATTTAATTTATCCAATATCACTGGAAACCTAATAAAAGGTAGATGAAGGTAAGCATAAATAACAGATAAAATGTAATAATTATATTTTACCTAATTGTTCCCCCACGTCCCCTCACCCCGACTCACTTTCATAGTTAAGCTTATTCATTTCTAAAGTTACCATCCTAGATGCATGAGAGCTCTATTTCTATATCATATTGTTACACACAAATTAAGAGAGCATGTTACATACTTTATCGAGTTGAGGCTCAATTGAGCTGAGCGTCTCATTCTACAACCCAGTATGAGTATGAGGAGATGTGTAACTTTGTCCTTCCATCCGTGTCTTTTTAAAATAAAAATAAAAAATGAAAAATATGTTTTAAATAAAAAGTAGTGTCTGCTATAATTAAAAAAATGAATATGTTATAAAGTAATTAGAAGTAAAAGAATGTGTGAATTACATGTTTAACTCTTATACTTTTAAAAAATATTTCACCAAGAGATTTAAATAAACTATTTGAATATTTATAATAATTAATTTATGTCGATATGACTTCATATAACCTATATATAGAAAAAAAAATTATGGTTAAAATTTTCGTTTGGTCCTATCATTCAAAAATACAATTTAAACAATGAAAAATAACACATTGTACTTTGCACTCTAAAAAGTTTGCACTTGAAGAAATTTGATCCCTCTCAGCTCATGTTAAATTCGTACTTAAGATG
Organism: Pinus taeda; assembly: GCA_000404065.3. Taxonomy (NCBI): domain Eukaryota; kingdom Viridiplantae; phylum Streptophyta; class Pinopsida; order Pinales; family Pinaceae; genus Pinus; species Pinus taeda. The sequence goes on from APFE030810227.1 coordinate 16,484, forward strand.
GATCTATGCTGGTATTACAGTGATTATCAAGAAGCCACTAGAAAGGGTTATGTACCCGACAAAATCCTGCGTAACCCAAATCTTCTTAAAAACACCTTCTTATATATTTGAGTAGACTATGAGACGCTTTGAAGTTTTTAAGCATATAATCCTGCGTAACCCAAATCTTCTTAAAAACACCTTCTTATATATTTGAGTAGACTATGAGACGCTTTGAAGTTTTTAAGCATATATACACGTTATCTATTCATCCATGCAATAATAGAGACAAAACATACAAAAAGACATAGGGCACCCACCCAATAGATCCATACAAATTCCTATAGCGAACATATCCATAAAAAACTTTTAGCTTTAGAGGCTACATGGATTCAATGCCATCATTTTCTATAGCTAATTATATACCTAAATATAACATGAAACTAAGATGGATCTAGGATAATTTAATTTCCCCCAGTCATATTTCACATGAATACCATGGGTCATTTTTGTTTCAACCATTTAATTTTTATAGGGTTATTTTTATTTTTATTGTATTTTCACCTATTGAACAGGTTTTGCATTATATTAGGTTACATTAAGTTACACATCTCTACCATATCTTAATTTTATTTTTACTTCCCTACCATATCTTAATTTTAGTTTTACATCTCTACCCTATCTTAATTTTAGTTTTACTGATTCAAAATGTTGACAACACAATTCCTTATGTCACGTTACATCTCTAACAGATCTAGTTGGAGAGCACCTCTTGTCCCAATAAAAAAAGAGTAATTTTATTAAAAGAATAACAAATATTATGTTATATTTTTAAAATATTATATTCAAAA
>APFE030810234.1:0-34094 GCA_000404065.3 Pinus taeda
GTATTCAGTATGGTCCAGTTTTGACCATTTCTGAACAGTTTTTAGTGGAGAACTTGTGGGAGATGATGTAATCAGCTGACCTTGTTCCTTTAGGCAGTGAAGCAACACTTTTAGGGACTTAGGAGCCCTTATTTTATGGACATTTATGATTGGGGTTGCAATGCCTAAAAATTTCTATAACACTTAGTTTCAGCCCATTTAGTCAAATAATCAGTGCACACAATGATGTGTTGTTTTTTCTTTGAAGGAGGGTTGATCGGCCCAATGAAGTCCATGCCCCACTTGACAAATGACTTGAAAGTCACTTGAGGTTGTAGGGGCATTTCATCTCTCGGAGTAGGCTTTCCCATCCTCTGGCACCGATCACACCGACTAATGTACTTCTTTACATCCTAATGAAGAGTAGGCCAATAATAGCCTGTTTGCAACACTTTGAATGTTGTCCTCTTTGCTGCAAAATGACCTCCACAAGGCCCATCATGATAGGTTAGAAGGATGTCAAAGACTTCCTCTTCCCTTACACACCTTCTTAAGATTTGATCTGGGCCAAGTTTGAATAGATTACCCCCAATCCAGGTGAAGGGGGTGCTCTTCCTAATTATCTTGCTCTTTTCTTTGGAGGGCAAGTTTGGTGGGAACTGTGATGATACCAGATAGTTTTCTATATCAGCAAACCATGGGGAGAGAAATGAAATAGAAAACAGATGCTCATCTGGTAACTGGTCATCCACCATTCCTTCTTCACCTGCAGGCATATTTATTCTAGGTAGAAAGTCAACAATGACATTTTCCTTACTAGGCTTGTCAATAATGGTTAGATCAAATTGTTGTAATAGAAGCAACCATCTTATAATTCTACTAGCATTTATATCTGATTTGTTCATTAAATATTTGATTGCAGCATGATGAGTATGCACAAATGTTTGATAGCCTATAATGTAATGCCTAAATTTGTTCAATGAATGCACTACAGCTAGGAGTTCTTTTTCAGTCACAGTATAGTTTAGCTCAACCTTTGACAGGTTTTTACTGATAAAATAGATGGCATAAGGTAGTTTCTTCTCTTCCTAGCCTAAGGCTGCTCCTATGGCTTTTTGTGGGGCATCAACATGAATATGAAAGGGGAGGGCCTAGTTTGGGCCTCTAAGGATTGGTGCAGTAGTCAACTTACCCTTGAGAATGTCTAAGACCTCTTGATAGTTCTTTGACCGTATAAATTCAGAATCTTTGGCCAACGATCCAAACAAAGGAGAGGCCAACTTGCTGAAGTCCTTTATGAACTTCTGGTAGTATCCAGCCAATCCTAAGAAACTTCTGAAATCTTTCTACTTTTGTGGAGGTGGGACCCCTTGGATGATTGCTATTTTGTTTGGGTCCACCTGCAGTCCTTTATGAGATATTGAATGACCTATCACAGTCCCTTCAGTCATTAAGAATTCACACTTTTCTGGACTGAGAGACAGATTCATTTCAATGCATTTGTGCAATACTTTGCCTAGGTTAGTTAGGGCTTCTTGGAAATCACAGCCATAAGGTGTAAATTCATCCATATAGATTTCCACAACATCATGTACTAATTGAGCAAAGATACTCAAGACTACTCTCTAGAAAGTGGCAGGAGCATTGCATAGGCCAAAAGGAAGGACCCTATAGGAAAAAGTACCCCAAGGATAGGTGAATGTGGTCTTGTCCTGGTCTTCTGGGTAGATTTCGATTTGGTTATACCCACTGAATCAATCTAGGAAAGAAAATAATTTCTTCCCTGCCAGGCCATCTAGTACTTGGTCAATGAAGGGTAGGGGAAAATGATCCTTCTTGGTGGCTTTGTTCAAATCCATATATTCCACAAAAATCCTCCAGTTACCATTTTTCTTGGGTATTAATACTAAAGGAGAGACCCACTCACTGTCTGAGATAGGGTAAATAAACCTTGCATCTAACAGTTTTTGCAGTTCTTCCTTGAATATCTCTTTAAGAGTTGGATTCATCCTCCTTTGTGGTTTCCTAACTGACTTTCAACCTTCTTGGATGTAGATGTGGTGATTACACACTGAGGGGTGTACTCCCTTCATTTCCTTATAGCTCCAACCGAAGGCTTCTAGGTTCTCCCTTAGCAGGTTGCATGGATTTTCCTCTTCCAAAGAAAAAAGAGATGGATTAATTTGCAAAGATTTCTCTGGGAAAAATTCTATGGTTTTGACATGGAGTGGGTTAGAATTGGCCAGGCATAAATCAATTGGATGTTTGTTCAGTGTTTCCCTTACTTCTTTTTCTAATGGCAGGGAACTAGGAGTTGGATTTTGGAGCAGTTGTTCAATTAAATCATCCTTATCTTGCTTTCCTCCTCCTATGATTGCTTCCAAAGTATAAAGTTGGGCAAAGTAACCCTCATCTTCTTCCTCCTCCTCTAACCATAAAGGTAAATCATGTTCTAGCGAAGGTTGAGCAGGAGGGTATAGGACTAATTGTTTGGACATATGCCCATTCTTGATGGTCATATTCCCAGCTTTGCAGCTCATGTAAGCAACAGTTGTGGCTAGCCATTGCCTTCCAAGGATGAGAGGGTAACCAGTAAGCTTAGCCTTAGGCTAGAGAACTAGGAAACCTACTGGGTATTCCCAGGAATCAATGGAGACCATCACATCCTCCACAATTCCCTCAGGGGTGACTGTGGGACGGTCTGCAAGTTGCAACACTATTGTGGTCTTTCTCAATGACCCTTGGAGGTTGAGTTTGAGCATGGTATCCTTAGTCATCACATTAATGGAAGCCCAAAGATCAATCAGATTGTGTGGGACAATGGTGCCATTGATGTGTGCATATACTACAGGGCTTCCAAGGTCTAAATATTTTGGACATATTACCTTCCCCAGCATTAAGTCAGACAACTGCCCAATGACATTAATGGTAGGGACATCCCTTTTTCTTCTTCCTGGATGCTTGAAACACTTCTCCTTAATCAATTTATTATAAATAGGCACATCTTTGATTGCTTGGAGAAGGGGGATCTTTACACAAAAATTCTTCAATTCTCCCAAAAGTTTAGTTTCTTCTAGGGTAGGATGGAGTGGTTGGGATAGTCTTTGAGGAAAGGGTGGATTTACTTTCAGGTTGCTTTCCTCTCTTTCTTCCTCAACCTCCCTATGTGGAGAGGGAGGTTGTTTATCAGGGAGAATTCTCCTAGATCTTAGGTTAATCTCCTGGATTTCTACAACATAAGCGAGGTATGATGTATCTCCACTGTATGCTTGTTGAGTCTGCCTATTGTTTTGGTCAGATTTGGTTGGCTAGGCATCTAGGTTTGCTTGGGTGGAGCATGTTAGAGTCGGTCTTGTCAGTCCTCCGTCAGAGATCAAAACTCTTTCTGTATTTCATTTTTAGGAGTCCCGCTCCATTCACTCAGCTGCATTCCGCTAGGGGCATGCCATAATCTGACGGAAAAGGTCTTGTTAGTCAGTTCCCCTCATGTCTGGCACCTGTTGGCTTAGGTCTTTTGTCAATGTTCACTAAAGTCCATGACAGTGAATGTTCAATCTCTTAATGGACAAGAGTCATTTTCAGTCATTAGGTCTAGGGATTAGTCAATTTGGTCTTCAACCATGTCCAATAAAGCCATGCAAGCCAGAGGGAGGCCCTTACAAAGTTGTGATGCAAATATTCTCATCGTCATGTTGACAGATTACGACTGTTCTTCAAAACTCTGTTTTGAAGAAAAGTCAAACAATGCCTCATTTGTGATAATTTTCAAAAAAGTCTCCAGTTGATCTCTTCAGGCGCAGTCATGGTTTCCGTAGCCAAATGCCCTGTCATACAACCCCTGCAAAAAGTATCGAAAATTTCATCATTCTAGCTAAAAATTCAAAAGGAAAAGTGAAATTCAGTGTTGAATTAAATCAGGAAAAAGTGCCAAAACAAGACATTAGCAAAGTGGGTTTTGAGGAAGCAAAAATTTAACCCATGACTTCAAAGTCTTTATATAATAATTTCCACAAGGAAACAAGGTCATTGTGCAAATCAAGGTTATAGAGAAGCATTGCAAATTTTGTGAGAGAGCTAGCATGCGTTTGGGTGAGTTTGGAGTCGTTTTCAAGGGCGCGGCGCACATGCAGAGGAGCGTGGCGCATAGAGTGCTACCCCACAGTGTAAAGTTAAAACGGGCGCGACACATATACAGAGCGCGGCGCACACCCACAAAGGCCCAAAATTGTTCCAAATTTGCTACAAATCGTTTGGAAACCCTTCAAATTGACAGGTAGGGTCTACATCTTGCTTGTTCATCAAATTTTGTGAATGTGATGATGGTGTATGGCTATTTATAATTGCAAGAAAAAATGCCTAAACCCTACCACTTGAAATCATTAAAGCCATTGCTCTAGGGTTGTAAAATTGTGGTGTTGATGCCAAGGGTCCTCTTTCACCTCTCATTTTCCCCCTTCTTTCCATTATTCCCTTCTCTCCTATCCCATTTTTCCCTATTTTCCCTACCTTAAAACAGTACTAAACCCCTAGTCCCTATCCCCTCCACTCATTTGTCAACTATAAAACCCCAAAACCCGACCTTATAAAATCCCCAAACCCCCCTACATGTCCCTAAACAAAACTTTTCCCCATAATCCCTAATCCCATCATATTATTACCCTCCTAACAGTCCCTTTTGCATTGTTCCCCTTGGTGGCAGAGTTCATATCAACACATAGTTTCACTACCATCATCAAAGGGCAATCCAAGCATAGTACACATACAACAGTCATGGCATCTAAGCACTCATCATAGTATGAGATGGAAACACAAAGTGATTCATCCTCGGAAGAACAGGCTCCCCGGAGACATCATAAAAGTGGCAAACATGTTAGGGATGAGCCAACGACCCTCACAGAATTGCAGGCCTGCCCTCTTGCTATGTCATGTTTCCAGCATCTATCATGTTTTGAGTTTTGTCAAAAGGTGGCTAGTGTTCGAGTTCATCATGAGTTGGCCCGTCTTTTTGTGCTTCACCTACATGGATATCACTTTATCTTAGCTGGGGTCACCTTCACACTGACACCCAAAACTGTCTCATTAGCAACCATCATACCGAATGTTGGAGAACAGTGGCACAAGAAACAGAAGTTTGATCGGTAGCACTATGAGCCTTAAATTAAGGCCAGTTTCTTGAGGCAGCTCCAAAGAGTCTTTCCATTCAGATATTTGAAAGATGAATATGCTCCACTCATGAAATTGATCATGAAATATTTCAGCTGTGAGGGGAGATTCTCTCGTCTATATGCCTATCACATCAGGTTGCTCATGCACTTTACCAGGGTATGGATGATGAACATCCCATATTTCATTTGCAGGAACATAGAGAGGATGAACACCTTCATGCAGCACAAGACCCCTCATCAGCAACTTAACAGTGTTTATCATTTTGCTCTAATTAAGATTTTGAAGGATCATCAGCTAGGATTACAGGGCATTACCTGGGATGACTTCATCTCCCATGACCTCTTCAACACTTCACAGGTATTATCAGAGGTTGAGCATGAGATAGGTGGTCCTTCTCATCAATATGAGTGCCATGAGACCACTACTATGCCAGTATTCATCACATATTAGAGAGGTAGTAGGCATTTGTTTGCAGCAGCAAAGCGAGTGTTATCTCCACCTAGGGTGGAAGGGGCCTCGCTTCTGACATTGGCAACACAGGTACAGGACAAGGGCAAGAGGCCCATGCATGATGAGGGTCCATTAGGGGAACAAGAGGCCGACTTCATCCTCATTCATGATGATGATGCAGATGAGGAGAGTGCCAAACTTAGGATGACCATCCAGGAGCAGAAAACGGAAATCCAAGACTTTTCACTCAATTTGGAGAGGGCTAAGTGGATTATCAGGTATTTGGAGCAGAGGAACAAACAACTTGAGGAACAGCATGAGATCATGGAGCTGCAAAGCATCGGTGAGAATCGCCAAGCTGCCCAACATAGGAGGATTGAGCTCACTCCATTAGAGCAAGAAATTAACAATGACCAAGAGTCTTGGCTCGAGCATATCAACATCCACCTTGAGAGACTGCTGGAGAAGGCCGACAAGGAGAAAACCATATTGAGGTGGATGGTTTATCACCACAGGGCACGGAACATGAGTTCAAAGGCTCGGATAAGGAGTTTGAAGGCAAAATTGAGCAAAGCGACAAAAAGACAAAAGAGGCAAAAGGAGCAAGATCGGCTTCGAATCTTGGCTGAAGCCTTTGTGGCCTACCATAGCACTTCATAAAGGATCTCCAGCCCAAATTTCAAAAAAATTGGGGAAATTTTGGTCACTTGACGAATTTTTGGGCACAACACAGGGTTTTTCTCCCTATGCGCCGTGCCACTGCCGCGGCGCTTAGGATTGGGAACTCCAAACCACAAATGGCTTGCATTTTTGGATTCAACATGAAAAATCATGCTTGCTGGTGCATGGACAAGAAATTTGGGCATGTTTTGAATCCCCAGGAGGTCAAAAACACTCAACAAATGACCTCTCTGTCCCTATTTTGACACACAGGAAGCAGTCTTGGGAGAATAATGTTTTGAAGGGGCAAATGAGCACCAAATTCAGAAATTCCACTTGCGTTGGAAAGTAGACAGGCCAGGCTTTCTAACAAGCACACGTGGGCATAATTTGGACTCCAGAAGGTACCTCAAAATCGCCTCCAAAGTGGTGCAGTGCATATAGATTTGGGCGCGGTGCATATAGACAAAAAGGCCAAAATCACTTCCGCTTCGCGACATTTCGATTCGCGACTTTCTCCAAGTGGGCCCGCTCATTTACACTACACTTTTTTTGGCACCTAAGGTAAAAATTAAAGTATTTCCACTAAAGGTTGGCTTCTATCCAAGTGGCAAAGGAAGGCGAGCAGTCAACCAAGCCATTTGTCATTTTTGTAACGTTGCACCTGTAACTAATGGTTGGCTTTCCACTTCCACTTTGTAATGATTCGAAAAACTCCCCAACTCTTGGTCGTTCTATTTCCTCATGGCATAGTCTATTTATTGTATGCAAATCATTTGCAAAAGGTTGGTTGTAATTTCTGGGAGACTGTGGGAGAGAAACTCATTTCTTCATTGTATATTTTCAGAGAGAATTAATGAAAGCAGCAGCTCTGGTTCATGAGATTCATGTGGTGTGAGTGTAGCAAATGTGTTCTCTTTATGTTTCATATGTATTTCATTATGTTTCACAGTTCATTCATATTCATTTCCAGTGAAATTTTCTAAGTAAGATAAGGTAGAATTCATGTTTATTGCTCTGCCTGTGGAAAAGTTTCACGTTCAGTGTTCTTCTTCTGTTGAAAAGGATTCATGTGTTTATGCCCTTTTCACCCTCCTAAACAATTTTTGCATTTCGCACTATTTCAAAACTAATTGCTAGACTTTCCGCATGTCTTACCTCACGAAGTAATCTGTGCCTTTGTGTTAAATTCTCTGCTCATTGTTGTTCGTTGGTCCCATACATCCCAGAAACTCAGTCATTTATAAAAATTTCCTTCTTGTATCCATATTTATTTACTAGCCTAAAATCAATATTCACTGTAAGTCATCTGAGACCATATTGTTTATTTATTCACTGAGCGTGACACGGAGAGCGCCCTCTCCTGTTCTGGTAGGGTTGGCTACCACACTGAGCGTGGTTTGTGGTTACCCTGAATTTTGCCTTCCTTCAGCCTAAGGTAGATTTAGGCTCTAACATAGTGGCGAATCCACTAGGGAGCAAAATTACTCCCCTTACTTCTTGATAATTCTAAGCTTTCGGATGATAAGTTTAGGATTTGATAGGCTGAGTGAGTTAGTTGTGTCCTTTGATTTTTCTTAATAGCACGCTGGCTTTTAGAAGATATACCAGAGCTAATCCAAATCCAGATTCTCCGCACATCTACAAAAATCCCAATTTGATTCCAAGAATTCGTTGTCAAGAAAGCTCTATATCTCCCATTTTCAAATCCCATTCATGCCCTGACATTTTTGAATATCTTGAAGAGCTAGATTTTGATGAGCAGTTTGAAATATCATTGTTCGAGACCAAATCCAAAAGGGCGGTTGACTCTACTGTACCAAATCCGCAGTTTCTTGTAGACTTGGAAACGGAAAGGGCTAACTGTTCAATTGATAATTACATTGTAGCACAGCTTCAAACTCCAATTGCTAGCCCCCTACAAACTACTCACACTCCTCCAACACCTCCAAAGCCAAATCCACCAAGAGTGATTGCTGCCCATTTTGCACCTCTTGTTCTGCCTCAAGTTTTAGATGATATGCCCGCAGACTATCAAAGCAAAATCCCGTTTTTTGATGGCACTCCTAACAATATCACCACTCAGCAACATGTGGACAGAATGGCAGATTTCTATGAACTTCATGAGATCGATGCAGAGAATGTGGCAATGAGACTCTTTGTACAGATATTTGTAGGTGAAGTGAGGAAATGGTTCAGAGGTTTGCCGGCTGCACGTATCGCTACCTTGGTCGACCTACAAAGACAATTTTCAAACCGCTGGGAAGTGAAAAAGAATCCTCTTCAAATTCTGGCTGAATACGAGCAAATCAAACGAAACGCTGGTGAGTCGGTCCAAGACTACTGCATTAGATGCAATTCAGTTTATAATGAAATTCCCAATCATCTAAGGCCACCTGTGGGGTTAGCCATGGTGAAGTTTCCAGATGGTTTTGATGCTGACATGACTTATCAATTAAGAGAGAGAGAACCGGCCACAATGGAAGACATGCAGAAGATAGCGATCAACGTTGAAGCAAATCAGTTGACCAAGAGGGCTAGAGCAAAGGCAGAAAAGAAGGTCACCGTAAAAGAAGAATCTTCCTCGGTAGATCAACTACTCTGGAAGGTAGAGCAGATGCTTGAAAGGGTGAAACTTGACAAACCTGAGCCACAAGTTAGAAATCCTAACTTTCATGGCCAGCAACAGCCACAATATAGAATAAGGCAGAGAGATCAGCGAGCCCAAGAGCAGATAGCACAACAGCCAATATAGCCACCTTTGCAGCAAAATTTTGTGCATGGATCGGAGTTAGATGAGGACGGGAATATAATAGGTGAGGAAAACCACCTCTTTACTCTTGATGATTTGCCTATTTATATTACCGAGGATGAGGAGTATGCAGAAAGTTCGGCTGTACACAAAGATGTTGATTTCATTCTAGCAAATGACACCATTTTGGAGGAAGAATCATATGAGTACCAAAGAGGCTATATGAATGCTCTGTTCGCCCAACAGCAACGATATTCACTTAGAAATAGAGATGTGCCGGCTAAACCAATTCAGAAGAGGAAGGACGGTGAGACATCAAAGAATGATTCATCAGTTGCACAAAGGAAAGGAAAGGAGGCGGTTGATCTGCATAGCAGCGAAACACCATCAACAGAGAAATAAAATCAGCCAATTGCATCGAAAGAAAAGGAAAGGAAAGAAATCCCAGTCAAAGATGTAGAAAAAATTCCCGCTTTTAATTTAGAGAATGAAATTTCTAAATTGAAGGTATCCATTCCCTTGACTGAAATAATGAAGAACAACAGTTATAGAGGGCAAGTATCTAAAATTTTGAATTTGGACCCAATGTCTGACATGGTGAATGTCGAAGATGATCAACCCGAAATAATTTTTGGGCCAGCATCGAATGGTGATTCTCCTGATAGTGATGTGCCACCTTTTTATATCAGTTTAAGATTGCATGATTTTGTGTTACATGATGCCATGTTCGATTCCGGAGCTTCTCACAAACTCATGCCCAAGGCTATCATGGATAAGCTAGGTCTGGACATCACCCGGCAATACCATGATCTCTATTTGTTTGATTCCAGCAGAGTAAGATGTATCGGGCTCATCAAAGACTTGGTTGTGAGTCTGGATCAACTCCCAATGAAGAATGTTTTGATGGATGTTGTTGTAGCAAATATTCCTCCTAGGTTTAGCATGTTTCTTTCCAGGTCTTGGGTAGCAAAATTGAAAGGGACACTACAACTAGATTTCTCCTGTGCAACGATTCCGGTGTTTGGCCAAATGAGGAAATTGTATCGGGAACAAAAAAATGAAATACATAATTACAAGCAAGGAGAAACCAATAAATCATCTGATTAATTATGTACATACAGATTTAGAGTCTTTTGTTTTGTATTCAGATAGTTTCAATGATATTGATAGTTAGTTAGTAGAAGCAAATGATATTATGGAAATAATAGAAAAATTCAGAGTTTTAAAGAAAGAGGGACAAGAACAGCAGAACACGGTTGAGCGATCAGCTGAAAGTAATGGACAGCAAGCAGAAAAAGCACAACAAATAGATTTCCAACACTTGCAAGAGGAGGAAGAAGGTTTGTAGACCATGGATTTCGATGGAGCAATGGGAAATGATGGTGCTGGAATTGGAATTTGGGTATGCAGTCCTTTCTCCTCCCCGAACAAAGTGCCTAGTAATGTGTGGGTATGCTCTTACAAGTTGGCTTTTGATTGTTCAAACAATGAAGCTGAGTATGAAGCTCTGATTGCTGGCCTAAAGATTCTAAGAAAGCTGAATGCGAAGAGGATTACAGTATATGGCGACTCCGAATTGGTGATTAAGCAGGTCAAAGGCGAATATCAAGCAAGGCATCCTTGGATGCGGGCTTACCGGAATGCAGTTCTAGACATCTTAAAATTATTTTCAGAATGCACCTTGACATGTGTGCCTCGTATACAAAATACCATTGCTGATGCTCTTGGTAAGGTAGCAAGCAATTTGAAGATCCCAATGAATTCTAGCAATAAATTTGAAATTCATGTCAAGCCTCGTCCAACCGTCCCGAACAATCAGAGATATTGGCAAGTTTTCCAAGATGATGAGGAAATTGATGATTTTCTGCAAAACAAAGGCAAGTTCAAAGAAACCTCGATTGATGTAGAAAGTGACGATGGTAAAGGTAATGATACAGATGATGTGCATATCAATGAAATGGACGTGTTGCAGCTAAAGAATAACATTATTCCTAAAGGCTTGATACCTTTAGAAGAACTCTTAGATCAAGATGATGTAGCCCGCAAACCAACATTGCAGCCAACAGAGAAGGGTGTAGAAGAGGTCAATATAGGAACAACTGCTAATCCTAAAATGTTAAAACTGTGTAAATCATTGTCACAAAAGATCAAAGCCAAATATATTAGTTTGTTGTCTTCATTTGCAGATGTGTTTGCTTGGGACTATTCTGACTTAAAGACATATGATACCAATATAATTCAGCACACTATACCCATTAAGCCCAATTAGAAACCTTTCAGACAAAAGTTGAGGAGGCTAAATCCAAAGCTGTTGCCATCAATTGAAAAGGAGATAAACAGGTTGTACAAATCATGGATCATTGTTCCCATCAAATTTTTGGATTGGATCTCTAATTTGGTGCCCGTACGAAATAAGACAGGTGAGATTCGCTTGTGTATTAATTTTAGGAATCTCAATAAAGTTTTGTTGAAAGATAATTATCCACTACCCAAAATGGACCATATACTTCAACGAGTAGTGGGAGCATCTCGTATGTCACTACTTGATGGTTATTCCGGATATAACCAAGCTTCTATCCATGAAGATGACTGAGACAAGACATCGTTCACCACTCCATGGGGAAACTTTCATTACGCTAAAATGCCTTTTGGTTTGAAGAACACGGGTGCCACATTTCAGCGTGCAATGGACTTGGCTTTCGCGAATGAGAAGGATGTCTTTTTGGTTGTGTAACTTGATGATCTAACGGTATTTTCAAAATCTGATGAAGAGCACATGTACCATCTAAAAACTGTCTTTCAAAAGTGCAGAAAATATGGCCTATCGCTGAATCCGAAAAAGGGCTTGTTCGCCATGGAGGAAGGCAAACTACTCGGGCACATTATCTCAAAAGATGGCATTCGTATTGACCCAGCATGTGTACAAGCGATTAAGCAAATCGATCTGCCCCAGAATAAGAAAGAAATTCAATCTTTCAATGGTAAAATGAATTTTCTACGCCGCTTTGTACCTAATCTTACTGAGCACCTAAGAGAGATTACAAAAATGCTTAAGAAGGACAGCCAAGTGAGATGGATGAAGGAGGCTATAAAATATTTCAATTTATTCAAATTGGCTCTTTCTTCAGCTCCCGTTCTAGTCAGCTCGGATTACACTCAGGATTTTATATTGTTTTCATTCGCTTCGAAGCACACTATGGCAGCTATGTTATTGCAGAAAAGAGATGATCACGAAAGACCCATTGCATTCTTCAGCAGAGCTATAAGAGATGCAACCTTAAAATACAACATCATTGAGAAGCAAGCCCTTGCACTTGTGAAAGCATTGAAATATTTTCAGGTATATATTCTGCATTCTCATATTTTGGCTTATGTTCCTAATGCTGTTGTCAAAGATGTTTTAGTGCAGACCGATCCAGAAGGAAGACGAGGCAAGTGGATTGTAGCTTTGTTGGAATATTATGTGGAAATAAAGCCCACAAAGCTTGTTAAAGGACAGGGATTGGCAAAGTTAATGGTCGAGTCAAACTTGCACGCCTTAGACATAAATCTGATCGCTGCTATGTCCGATGAGAATGAGGAAGGATCATCAATTTAGGTATCTGAAATGTTTGCTCTTTCTCCATGGTATTCAGATATCATATATGTGCTTAAAAAAGTTTTCACCACCGCCCGACATGACTAGAAACAAAACGAGAACACTTAAATTGAAGGCTGCCAAGTTTTGCATTCTAAATTTTGCACTTTATTGGAAAGATCCCGGTGGCGTTTTGTTAATTTGCTTGGTGGAAAAGGAAGCAAAGAAGGTCATGGAGGACTTCCATGAAGGAGACTGTGGTGGTCACCTTTTTTGGAAATCAACAGCAAATAAAATTCTGAGGGTGGGATACTATTGGCCGACATTGTTTGTTGATGTATATAAGATGGTCAAGAGTTGTCATAAGTGTCAGATTTTCGAAGGATGGCAGAAATTACAGCCTTTGCCACTTAAGCCCATTGAGGTGAGTGCTCCTTTCCAGCAATGGGGGTTGGATTTGATTGGTGAAATTCATCCAGCTTCTTCCAGTCAGCATAGATGGATCCTCATAGCGACAAACTATTTCACGAAATGGATCGAGGTAATTCCCACCAGACAAGCTACAGATGCGGTGATTATTTCATTCCTTGAAAATAATATCTTGTCTCGCTTTGGTTGCCTGAATAAGTTAATCACTAATAATGTAGCAGCTTTCAAATCAAAGAGGATGGTAGAGTTTTGTCATAAATATCACATCATTTCGGGTCACTCCACTACCTATCATCCACAAGGAAATGGATTGGCGGAGTCTTCTAATAAATCATTGGTTAACATTATCAAGAAGCTGCTGGAAATAAACAAGAAAAGTTGGCATAAGAGGTTGGTCAATGCACTTTGGGCAGATTGGGTCAGTCAGAAGAAATCCATTGGTACGTCCCCGTTTGAGCTTGTTTATGGAGTTGATATAGTGTTTCCTACCTCTCTCGTAGCCTCAGTAGTCAAACTTCTCCAAGAGGCTGGCAGTGACGAAGATCCTATGCAGAGAAGGTTGAATCAAATGGTCCACTTGCAGCAGACTAGAGAAGAAGTCTTCCAGAACACATCTGAGTTGCAGGAGAAAATTAAGAAAATTTATGACAGAAAAGCAAAGGCGGACAAATTTCAGTTGGATGATGTGGTGTTGGAGTGGGATGCAAGGAATGAGGAAAAAGGTAAGCACGGTAAGTTCGAGAACCTCTAGAAAGGTCCTTTCAAGGTTGCAACATATCAGGGTCATAATGCCTTTCTTCTGAAGGAAATGAACAACGAAGATTGTCCAGGAGGGTCGATCAATGGTCGGCTGCTCAAGCGGTACCATTTCTGAGTTATTAACGCTGCTTCCACTGTCATTGTAAATACCATTTTATTTCAGTTTGGTTTGAGTTTGTCAACTTAGTCTTCAAGTCATTTCAATATCAAATTTGAGTCAGTTTGTTGCTCATTTTAGTTTCATAAATGAGTCAAATTCTTGTGTTGTTTGTCGAAATAATGACTCCATAGCCCAATGGACGAAGGCATTGTCTAGCTCTTCCAGAGATTTGCTATTCTTGGCACCTCCAAGGAGCTACCATCCCCCATTGGAGCCAATGTTAGAGTCGGTCTTGTCAGTCCTCCGTCAGAGATCAAAACTCTTTCTGTATTTCATTTTTAGGAGTCCCGCTCCATTCACTCAGCGACATTCCATTAGGGGCATGCCATAATCTGACGGAAAAGGTCTTGTTAGTCAATTCCCCTCATGTCTGGCACCTGCTGGCTTAGGTCTTTTCTCAATGTTCACTAAAGTCCATGACAGTTAATGTTCGAACTTTTAATGGACAGGAGTCATTTTCAGTCATTATGTCTAGGGATTAGTCCATTTGGTCTCAACCATGTCCAATAAAGCCATGCAGGCCAGAGGGAGGACCTTACAAAGTTGTGATTCAAAGATTTTCATCGTCATGTTGACATATTACGACTGTTCTTCAAAACTCTGTTTTGAAGAAAAGTCAAACAGTGCGTCATTTGTGATAATTTTCAAAAAAGTCTCCAGTTGATCTCTTCAGGCGCAGTCATGGTTTCCATGGCCAAATGCCCTGTCATACAAACCCTGCAAAAAGTGTCGAAAATTTCATCATTCTAGCTAAAAATTCAAATGGAAAAGTGAAATTCAATGTTGAATTAAATCAGGAAAAAGTGCCAAAACAAGACATTAGCAAAGTGGGTTTTGAGGAAGCAAAAATTTAACCCATGACTTCAAAGTCTTTATATAATAATTTCCCCAAGGAAACAAGGTAATTGTGCAAATCAAGGTTATAGAGAAGCATTGCAAAGTTTGTGAGAGAGCTAGCACGAGTTTGGGTGAGTTTGGAGTCGTTTTCAAGGGCGTGGCGCACAGACAGAGGAGCGCGATGCACATAGAGAGCACGGCGCATAGAGCGCTACCCCATGGTGTAAAGTTAACATGGGCGCGACACATATACAGAGCGCGGCGCACTGCGTTTGCTGCGCGGCGCACACCCACAAAGGCCCGAAATTGTTCCAAATTTGCCACAAATCGTTTGGAAACCCTTCAAATTGACAGGTAGGGTCTACATCTTGCTTGTTCATCAAATTTTGTGAATGTGATGATGGTGTATGGCTGTTTATAATTGCAAGAAAAAATGCCTAAACCCTACCACTTGAAATCATTAAAGCCATTGCTCTAGGGTTGCAAAATTGTGGTGTTGATGCCAAGGCTCTTCTTTCACCTCTCATTTTTCCCCTTCTTTTCATTATTCCCTTCTCTCCTATCCCATTTTTCCCTATTTTCCCTACCTTAAAACAGTACTAAACCCCTAGTCCCTATCCCCTCCACTCATTTGTCAACTATAAAACCCCAAAACCCTACCTTGTAAAATCCCCAAACCCCCCTACATGTCCCTAAACAAAACTTTTCCCCATAATCCCTAATCCCATCATATTATTACCCTCCTAACAGTCTCTTTTGCATTGTTCCCCTTTGTGGCAGAGTTCATATCAACACATAGTTTCACTACCATCATCAAAGGGCAGTCCAAGCATAGTACACATACAGCAGTCATGGCATCTGAGCACTCATCGGAGTATGAGATGGAAACACAAAGTGATTCATCCTCGGAAGAACAGGCTCCCCGGAGACATCATAAAAGTGGCAAACATGTTAGGGATGAGCCAACCACCCTCATAGAATTGCAGGCCTGCCCTCTTGCTATCTCATGTTTCCAGCATCTGTCATGTTTTGATTTTTTTCAAAAGGTGGCTAGTGTTTGAGTTCATCATGAGTTGGCCTGTCTTTTTGTGCTTCACCTACATGGAGATCACTCTATCTTAGCCAGGGTCACCTTCAGACTGACACCCGAAACTGTCTCATTAGCAACCGGCATACTGAATGTTGGAGAACAGTGGCACCAGAAACAGAAGGTTGATCGGCAGCACTATGAGCCTTACATTAAGGCCAGTTTCTTGAGGCAGCTCCAAAGAGTCTTTCCATTCAGATATTTGAAAGATGAATATGCTCCACTCATGAAATTGATCATGAAATATTTCAGCTGTGAGGGCAGATTCTCTCGTCTATATGCCTATCACATCAGGTTGCTCATGCACTTTACCAGGGTACGGATGATGAACATCCCATATTTCATTTGTAGGAACATAGAAAGGATGAACACCTTCATGCAGCACAAGACCCCTCAGCAGCAACTCAACAGTGTTTATCATTTTTCTCTAATTAAGAATTTGGTGGATCATCAACTCGGATACAGGGCATTACTTGGGATGACTTCATCTCCTATGACCTCTTCAGCACTTCACAGGTATTATCAGAGGTTGAACATGAGATAGGTGGTCCTTCTCATCAGTATGAGTGCCATGAGACCACTACTATGCCAGTATTCATCACATATCAAAGAGGCAGTAGGCATTTGTTTGCAGCAGCAAAGCGAGTGTTATCTCCACCTGGGGTGGAAGGGGCCTCGCTTTTGACATCAGAAACACAGGTACAGGACAAGGGCAAGAGGCCCATGCATGATGGGGGGCCACCAGGGGAACAAGAGGCCGACTTCATCCTCATTCGTGATGATGATGCAGATGAGGAGAGTGCCAAACTTAGGAGGACCATCCAGGAGCAGAAAACTGAGATCTAAGACTTGTCACTCAATTTGGAGAGGGCTAAGTGGATTACCAGGTATTTGGAGCAGAGGAACAAACAGCTTGAGGACCAGCATGAGATCATGGAGCTGCAAAGCATCTGTGAGAATCGCCAAGCTGCCAACATAGGAGGATTGAGCTCACTCCATTAGAGCAAGAATTTAACAATGACCGAGAGTCTTGGCTCGAGCGTATCAAAATCCACCTTGAGAGACTGCTGGAGAAGGCCGACAAGGACAAAACCATATTGAGGCGGATGGTTTATCACTATAGGGCACGGAACATGAGTTCAAAGGCTCGGATAAGGAGTTTGAAGGCAAAATTAAGCAAAGCGACAAAAAGGCAAAAGAGGCAAAAGGAGCAAGATCGGCTTCGAATCTTGGCTGAAGCCTCTATGGCCCAACATAGCACTTCATAGAGGATCTCCAGCCCAAATTTCAAAAAAATTGGGGAAATTTTGGTCACTTGACAAATTTTTGGGCACAACACAGGGTTTTTCTCCCTGTGCGCCGTGCCACTAGCACGACGCTTAGGATTGGGAACTCCAAACCACAAATGGCTTGCATTTTTGGATTCAACATGAAAAATCATGCCTGTTGGTGCATGGAAAAGAAATTTGGGCATGTTTTGAGTCCCCAGGAGGTCAAAAACACTCAAAAAATGACCTCTCTGCCCCTATTTTGACACACAGGAAGCAGTCTTGGGAGAATGAAGTTTTGTAGGGGCAAATGAGCACCAAATTTAGAAATTCCACTTGGGTTGGAAAGTAGACAGGCCAAGCTTTCTAACAAGCACACTTGGGCACAATTTTGACTCCAGCAAGTACCTAAAAGTCACCTCCAAAGTGGCACGGTGCATGTAGATTTGGGCGCGGTACATATAGACAAAAGGCCAAAATCACTTCCGCTTCGCGACATTTCGATTAGCGACTTTCTCCAAGTGGGCATGCTCATTTACACTACACGTTTTCCAGCACCTAAGGCAAAATTTAAAGTATTTCCACTAAATGTTGGCTTCTATCCAAGTGGCAAAGGAAGGCGAGCAGTCACCCAAGCCAATTGTCATTTTTGTAACGCTGCACCTGTAACTAATGGTTGGCTTTCCACTTCCACTTTGTAATGATTCGAAAAGCTCCCCAACTCTTGGTCGTTCTATTTCCTCATGGCATAGTCTATTTATTTTATGCAAACCATTTGCAAAAGGTTGGTTGTAATTTCTGGGAGACTGTGGGAGAGAAACTCAGTTCTTCATTGTATATTTGACAGAGAATTAATGAAAGGCAGCGGCTATGGTTCATGAGATTCATGTGGTGTGAGTGTAGCAAATGTGTTCTCTTTATGTTTCATATGTATTTCGTTATGTTTCACAGTTCATTCATATTCATTTCCAGTGAAATTTTCTAAGTAAGATAAGGTAGAATTCATGTTTGTTGCTCTGCCTGTGGAAAATTTTCATGTTCAGTGTTCTTCTTCTGTTGAAAAGGATTAATGTGTTTATGCCCTTTTCACCCTCCTAAACAATCTTTTCATTTCGCACTATTTCAAAACTAATTGCTAGACTTTCCACCTGTCTTGCCTCACGAAGTAATCTGTGCCTTTGTGTTAAATTCTCTGCTCATTGCTATTCGTTGGTCCCATACATCCCAGAAACTCAGTCATTTATAAAAATTTGCTTCTTGTATCCATATTTATTTACTAGCCTAAAATCAATATTCATTGTAAGTCATCTCAGACCATATTGTTTATTTATTCATTGAGCATGACACGGAGAGAGCCCTCTCCTGTTCTGGTAGGGCTAGCTACCAGATTGAGCGTGGTTTGTGGTTACCCTGAATTTTGCCTTCCTTCAGCCTAAGGCAGATTTAGGCTCTAACAGAGTAGAGTGCAGGAGTTGTGGTTGTGTAGGTGGTGGAGGCAATAGGAATGGAACATTGTTGAATTGGGGCTTCCAACCCTGGGGTGGGGCATTCCACTAATGTTGTGGCTGACCATATGGTTGGAATGACTGGCTGGCTAGTTGAGATTGATACTGAGATATATAGGACCAAGGAGGGGGTGTAGACCAGGAAGGATGAGTAGGGGGTCATGAAGAAGGTATAGAAGTGGCTTGGTTAGGGTTGTAGTATGCATGGGATGGCCCTTGCATACCCTACTGCTATGGTCTAGGGCTAGGAGGTCTCCCTTGGTTGATGTAGCAAAGCTACTCAGTGACCCCTTGAACTCCTTGATACTCAACTTTGAGTCCAGGTAAAGAAGGGCACTTGTCTGTGGAGTGGTTT
Source organism: Pinus taeda (assembly GCA_000404065.3). Lineage (NCBI taxonomy): Eukaryota > Viridiplantae > Streptophyta > Pinopsida > Pinales > Pinaceae > Pinus > Pinus taeda. The sequence continues at coordinate 18,985 of APFE030810234.1, forward strand.
TCTTCACAGACTGAGGAAATCTGAATGCAATTTAATGGACATTCTTTCTTAGGATGCCTCCTAGTGCATCTAGGAGAAAAATGACGAAGGCTCTCTCTACTTCCTCTTGCTTCCTGTTGATGTTCATGTTGTCCAATTGCAAGGCAAGGGTTTGCATCATGTCACTCTTGAAATCTTCTAGCATATTACCAATTTCACCCTTGATGGATAAGTTTGAGGATGATGTATTGGCCATAGGTTGACTACCCCTACCCTTTTTTCTGGATTCCCTAGAATGGTTTCTAAAGACAGTCTTAATATCGTCATAGGGTAATTGGTAGACATCTCCTCCTGTTATCATATTTAAGGTATCCAAAAGATCTTCACTTACTCCTCTAAGCAAGACCATCTTTAGTGACTCAGGGTCAAGTGTGCACCTGGCCCTTTTGTAACTGAGCTGGAATCTTTCTTCATAGTCTTCTAGGGATTCATCCTGACCTATGGTCATCCTAAAAATCTCTTCTTTAGTACCCTTTGACCTGCAGTAGTCCCTATATTTGTCGTTAAATTTTTTTTGCATCTGAGCCCAAGTTGTGATGCTATCTCGAGGTAAACCCATGAACCAACGCAATGCTGCATCCTTGAGGATAGATGGGAATAGTTTTAAATTTTTCTCATCATTTGTATAGTCATAGGTTTAGCATATAAAAGCGAATTCAAATAGGAAAGTGTCAGGGTGTTCTGTGGTCAGGCCATGGAAATGAGGTAGCGCAGAGGGGCTTATATTCTTCATCTTAGTGTCCCCATTGGTTTCCCTGATGGGGAAGGCACTCTCAATTCTCTCTCTATCTCTCCTGTCATTTTGGTTTCCAGCCATTGGTTCAGTAGGAATGGGTTCTTCCTCTTCTTCTTCTTCTGTAGGTTCCCCAAATAGGTAAGTTTTCTCACCTAAAGTTTCTTCCAATTCACCTTCACTGAAGAAGAGAGAAGGTTGCCTATTGGATGCAGTGGGGGTATTTGACAAGAATTTTCCTAAATTGTCCCTAATCCTACGAGGCATGAAAGGAAATGTTTTTGGGTTGGTTTTTGTAAGATTTTTTTTTTTTTTAAAAACTAGAAAGTACTTGCAGAATGGAAAGGAAAGAAGCTAATGATAACTGAAAGAAAGAAAGAAACTAGATTACTTTTGCAGAAATAAACTAATGAAAGAAAGTTTAAAGACTAGAAATAGAATAAAAGAAAGTAGGAGACTAGAAATAGAAGAAAGTAGTAATTGCTTCTACTTAGACACCTCCCGGAAACGGCACCAAAAAGTGATGAGCCTAGGTATTGCAACAATAATGCTGCAACTCCCAGGGCTACCAGCTTTACTTATCAACCTAGGGTTCATACAAACTTGGAGGTGATAGTGTTATATGCACAAGTAGAAGTGAAGGTCCTGCCTATTTTCACTGTTTATAGAGTCAGAATAAACTTTGATTCTTTGATGGAAGGAGAGCAAACCTTATTCTAAGAGAGAGCTACTTCTATTGCAGTAATGAAGAAAACAACATGAAAGGCTAAACTTGCACAATAAGCTAACTTAATCAACCAAATGGCTATGCTAAGAAGAATTGTTAATTTAACATTAACCTAAGGCTAATTATCTATATTTGCATAAGTAAAAACATAAAAACTAGACTAAGGAGTAACAAAGAAACTTAGGCTAAGTCGGGTTCCAGGCGGAAAAAGTGATCGAAGGTCAAAATTAGTGAAAGGGGGGCGTGAGGGAGCAACAATGCATAAGAACCATTGGATCAGTCAGGTGAAAGGTAATGAATGATGGAGATTTGATTGTGGAAGGTTACGTAGGTAGATGGGTGAACAGGGTTGCTAACAGGATAGACAGTTAAGAGCTTATCATGAAGGTTTTAAGTGAAGGGATGGGCGAACAAGGGAGAAAAGGAGATGAATGGCTAAGATTTAATCACGCAGGTGAGGCCAGGAGATGGACAGGTGAGGCTGATAGGAATGATGAACAGCTAAGATCTTATCGCGCAGGCGAAGGCAAGAGATGGATGGATGAGGCTAGTCAGCAGATGGGCGGTGGAGATTAGATCGTGGGCAAAAGAACGTGTGGAAATGGTGGAGCGTGTCCAGAGGGCAGTAAGCTGTTTATCGCGGGCCCTCAATACTATAAGTGGTTTTCTCAAATTTTACGCGATTAGCCTCCCCAGGCGACATGTAGCAAGGGGAAACCACCCATTTCGCGTGCTCTCGGGTAGATAACAGTTAGACAGAAATCCACAAGATATGGCGCAATAGCCGTTGGATCAGGCGGGGCTTATCAATGGTGGAGATCGGCTAAGCTAGTTGGTGATCAGGCAAAGCAACAACTGTCGAATCAGGCAAGGAAAATTGACGGTGGGGGCTTAAAGTTCATAAAGTGAATGGTGGACTCCACGCGAGGCGGCAGTTAAATAAAATGATGAATCAGACGGTAATTGTGAAGGGATGTTGGTAAATGGACGGCGAGGAAGCAATGGAGGGAGAACGTGTTGGAGGTGGTTTCAAAGAAAAATAACAGAGAAAACCAGTGAGGGTATACAGCTAACTGCATTCAAACAGCGAACTCCATAGCCTATGTGAGAACCAAAAACTGTGTTCTTGGGGTTGCTGGTGGGTCTCTGCCTCAAGTCATGGTCCCAGAGGGAAGAGATGAGGCTGAGACACCTGCACACAACCTGATAGTAATCTTTTCCTCTAATCTAACCTCTGAATTAAAAAACCACAAATGACAGTAAACTACAGCTAACTACTGAAACAGATGAACATAAACAGGAAGTTATTCAAATAAATGAACAGAACCAGAAAGTTGCTTAGCCAAATGAATCAGAACCAAAGCTTCTTGAGTAAATGCATCAACAAACCATGAAACTAATTAACAAATAAACAGAACAGAATTCTATGCTAGAATAACAGAACAGTAAATAGAAGTTGTGGTTGCTTGGGTCGAGCCCTAACTCAAGAGCTTCAGCCCTCGAAGTCTAACTCAGAGCTGGCTTAAATAGAACTTATCTTTATTACATAAACCATGGATTACAGAGCAAATTCACATGTCTTTGCAGTTCAAAAATAAAACAGAGTTTTACAAATTAAGTTTGAATCCTAGTGAGGTCCTAAGCCTCTCTATTTATACATATGAAGTCTCCAACAATTTCCTCTCAAATTAGGGTGGTTTGGCTCCCAACTCTAAATAAACTATTTTCTATCCTTTTCACTTGCTTGGCTGTCTTTTAGTCCTCATGATGTGGTTTTTTTCACTCTGAGCTAGTGGAGGAATATTCGAATGGAGGGGTAGTAGATGAGGAGGATTGACCTCCTATAATTCCTCTACCTTGTCCCATTTGAGTCTTGACCAACATATTTGCTATATTTCTTCGCTTTTATCCTTTATACCTGCATTTCTCCTTGCTTTTATCTTTTATTCCTGCATTATATGCACATTAGAACACAAAGCCAAATATCCAACTCTAACTAATTTCATAAACAAGATATAATCAAAATTATGCAATAAGTTGTAAGAATAGTTGGGTTGACTAAGTTAGGAGGTGAATTAAGGCCAATTAAGGCCCATATAATTACTCAATAATGAGACTCATCACCATGCATGTGATAAGGGTGAAGTCAAGCTCAAACTTTGAAGCTAAAGCTTCACCTGTTGCTCCTCCTAAGGTCTTATTGCTCGAATTTTTGTATGGACACTTAGTGGCATAGTGCCCAAATTCATGAAAATTGAATAATTTTATTTTGGACAAGTATTTCTTCTTGCCCCCATGGTTGGATTCCGGTTTGGTTTGAGATTTATTCCCTTTTCACTTCTTTTCGTTTCCATCCAATGAAAAATTTTCTTCATCCTCACCCTTGGATGAGGTTCGATCTCTTGTATTCCACCTTATCTCCTCTTGTACCAAATAATACCATAAGTGTTCCCAATTCTATAATTGCTCCCTCCCGTTCACCAAGCCCTGGTAGTTATGACAGCTTTTGGGAAGGCCTAGAAGAGCTAGGCTTACCAAGTCATCCTCTGCAACATTAACACCAACCCCAACAAGTTCATCACGAACTTGTGTAAATCTGCTAAGATACTGCGGGATAGTGTCATTCTTCTGCATCTTGATAAATCGAAGTTTATCCTTGAATGCCAACTTCCTATGGTCACTAATATTCTCGAACAATTGTGTCACTGATTTCCACATTGCGAATAGAGTTTCTTTCCCATGGATATTTGAGAAAATATGGTCTCATACTACCTCCAATATCATTATGCTCATCTTAGCTACATCTTTCAGCCATTGGGCTAGGTTCCGTGCATTAGATTCTGCTAGTTTTGGAACATCTTTCTTGATGTATTGTAGAAATCCATTGTCATCAAGAATTGCCTCCATGCAATGAAATTAGAGTTGCCTTCCAATGCATGCTCTAGTCTCATCCCACTGAAGGTCATCTTCCCAACTCTGGAGAGATCCTGCTACACTGAACTACAAATTCAACCCTCCTGAGAAACAACTTCAAAATTTCTATTCTAATGTGAATCCTACTTTGATACCATGTAGAAATTACGATGTATAATTGTAACTGCTCATGAAATTTTAATCTAAATCACAAGAAAGAATCCTACTCTATTACTCTACGGAACACAATTTAGAACATCAATCACAAACATGCAAAGATAAATACCACACACGAACACAATATTTTCCCAGGGGAAGGAAATTTGCTAAAAACCCCTTTGCCCACTTGTAGTAATAGGATGAATAGAGATGTATTACAATTGCTTGCTTGGAATGAGCACAACTGGTAAGTGAATAACCTATCTCTCTGCTCACTAAGAAGATTTGACCCAGACTTAGTCAATTTCTGCCTCTACTTGCATCCATATTTCCTTGTGCAATTGCTGAGGAAATTAGGCCTCAATTATTTAGGAATTTTCCCCAAAATGATTATGCAATTCCCAAGTTTGATCATCTGATTACATGCAACACTTTTACACTCAAGACTAGTTTACAATTGATGTTACACTACCTTGGAATGTCCACCATAGTCGGGGAACTCGAATTATCTTCATGCACTGGCTATTTTTGGTTGATTGATTAGTTAACTAGACGATCATTGAGTTAGGCTGAAGTCTCACTACACAATTGACCTTCCACTAGTTCCTCCAACAGTTAGAACTAGTTTAACTAAAAAAAAAAAAAAAAACTTGAAATAACTAACCTTGATTGCTACAAATTAGCAATCACACATGCTTAATTGAAATCCAACTCCTATAACTTGAATTTACTCAGCTAACTGAGTGACAAGAGTCATTTCACCTTAGTTAACTGCATCCAATTTGTCTACTGATGTGGAAATTTGAATTTTCTCAATTTGATCAAGGAAAAATCAAATTGAGACTTTCTTGTTGCATTTTTCAACAACTAAAGCCTTAAACTCAAGAAAATGAGAAAACACTTCAAACTTATCTTCCAAAAAAATATACCCATGTCTTCCTAGAATAATGCACCTTTCCAAAAGACATAGTCTCTATTGGTCCACACAAATCTGAACACATCAATGCTAGACATTCTCTAGTCTTCCTTGTTTTATTTGAAAAAGTGTCCTTGTGTTGTTTCCAAAAAAACACCATTCACATACTTTATCATCCAACTTGCAATAAGGAAGACCATTCACCATGTTCTACTTTCTTAGCAGCACCAAACTTTGAAAATTCAGATGTCCCATCCTTAAGTGCCAAAGTTTACTATTTGATTCCTCTGTGACTTTCAAACTCTATGAATTACTTGAATCAAAAGAGATCTTGAAAATTTAGTCTTCACTCATTTCACCTTCAGCAACTATTGCATTTTGATTCAACTTATCCATGATTAAGCACACTTTATTATCAAACACTAACTTGTAACTTTGCTCCAGCATTTGTCCTATAGAAAGTAGGTTCTTCTTCAATGTTGGTGTTAATAAAGAGTCCTCAATTAACTTCTTTTTTCCATGCAATGTTGGTATTGCAATTGTGCCTTTCCCTTTCACTTCGAAAACACTATCATCACCAAAGATGCCTTTACCAAAATAATTGTCATTAATTTTGGTAAACAACTCCTCTTGAGATGTCATATGACTTGAATATTTTTGATTCCCAATTTGGCTCATTTTTTATAATATTTCTGAGGCCTTAACCTCCTTATTTTGAACCCTTCTTATCTTTAAAAACCCTCTTTTATTATATTTTGTGTGTTTTGACCAAGAGGGTGTTGTGAACTTGAAAGAATGCAAATTATTTCAAAATGTATAATTTTACTTTAATTCCTAAGTATTTTTGAAGCTAAACATTATCTAATCGAATCACCTACAATGTCAAAGTAGTTGACCACATATTGTGCAAATCAACCATTTTCAGAAGCAGTTCCAATATTCCTTCAACTACTCTGCAATTTCCTGCAGTCATCGATTTCCTGTAGATGCATAGATTTTCTACAGTTGCCAATTTCCTGTTGATGCAGATATTTCCTGCAGTTCACTAATTTCCTGTAGATGCAGAGATTTCCTATAACCGCCCCTATTTCCTGCAGCTGCTCCGCAATTTCCTGCAATTTCGCCAGTTTCCTGTAGATGTGGAGATTTCCTATAATCGCCCCAATTTCCTGCAGCGATTTCCATGATTGAGCATGTTCTGGTCAGCCTTGAGGAGAATGAAGACATGTGTTTTGTTGATAAATTCAGTAATATGGATGTTGTCCTATTGGTCACCTTAGAAATGGCATTGAAATTTCCCAGACCTTCATTCCTTTTTCAAGTGGCTGTATTAAGAGGTAGTTCCTGCAGCTTCACGAAATATGTTCGATCCATGCTTTCAGTCATGGACTGAACTCATCATGCTTATTTCTGCTATCTTTGCCATATATTGTTAGTCACCAGTTGTAGGATGTTATATTTTCTAATTTGAGGTAGATTATGCCCATGTATTTGTATAAAAGTCCTTTATGTTTATTAGAAGAGGAGGGGAGGATCTGGAGAGAAGAAGGACAGATTGAATATATCAAACCTGTATGACTGTATATTTTCCAAATTAATATAATACTTGATGTTCTACTGAATTTCATTGAGTAACTCATTTCGTAGTTGAAGGGGCCGTGAGTAAGGGAGGGAGCCTTTTACTCACAACTCTTGTAGCTGAAGATTTATTTTATTTCCATTTATTTTTGTCATGCATTACTAGAATTAATACATAGTTTGCAATTCTCTTTTCTAATTTGTAACATCTTGTGAATGATGGTTAAATGCGAGATCATTTGATGAATGATTTGGAATTGTTGAATATGCTTTCATTTCTGTTATGCGAAGTGTGAATTGAGTTAATTGTTGTTGTTTGGGTTTGTATCTTTTCTAGATCTGCATCAACAATTCTATGTGTTGTAGAGAGATGAATTATCTACTCTATAGCCTTTGCTGCTAAGTATTGATAAGGAAAAGAGTTCTTGAAGCTGTGTGTTTGTGTGATTTTATTTGGAAAAACACTTACGGTATTAGCCTGCATATATTTTGTGCAGCATCTCACAAGCTTACCTACCCCTGGTCGATAATTTATGTCTGTCAAATTATAAGTCTATAATTTTCCCACATTACTAGAACTAGTTCACAGTTTGCAGTTCTCTTTTCTAATTTGTAACAACTTGTGAATGATGGTTAGATGTGAGCTCATTTGATGAATGATTTGGAATTGTTGAATATGCTTTCATTTCTGTTATGCAAAGTGTAAATTGAGTTAATTTTTGTTGTTTAGGTTTGTATCTTTTCTAGATCTGCATCAATAATTCTAAGTGTTGTAGAGAGATGAATTATCTACTCCTTAGCCTTTGCTCCTAAGTGTTGATGAGGAAAAGAGTTCTTGAAGTTGTGTGTGTGTGATTTTATTTGGAACAACATTTACGATATTATCCTGCATATATTTTGCGCAACATCTCACAAGGTTACCTACCCCTAGTCGATAATTTATGTCTGTCAAATTATAAGTCTATAATTTGCCCCAACATTTTGGTGTCATTATCGGTGAGGTGCTAAGGGATGATACTCGAAGTGTTTTAGTATGATTTCTTTTGTTTGAATTTTTTAGGACTGGGGGAGTCGAAGTGGTAAGATCCGGGGTAAGGCCTATGCACCTGTAGAGATCAGAATTCAACAAAGTCATGTCTTGATTGTTTGGTAAGTAGAAGTTTTTAAATTTTCTACATAATATATGAATAGGGTCCAATATTTTCAAATATTTTTAGTGGTGATGTGAGCACCACTTCGTCCACTAATAATCTGGTAAGGGAGAGGAAGTTCGTAAAGAACAAAGAAACAAAGGAATCCAATAGGAGGCTTACAACAGGGTTTGATAGTTGATCCTAAGAGGATTAATGATCCCACAACAACTTCTTCTGCTAGAAAATCCTCTATTGTTGCTCATTCATAATTTACAATGGCACCTCAAAGGCCATGGCAACCATGTCCAACAGGCATGTTACAACAACATTTTCAATTTCCTTATGCCTAGAATAGGATGTGGAACATTCCAATGCGTTGGCAACCCTAGCCTTAGCAAGGGAATTTCCCTTACCCTGTTGCACCAAATTATTCCCCTCAAAACTTTTATGTACAACAAATGGTAAAGCAACAACTTCCTGCCCAGCCAGTATCCAATCTCAACAATAAATCCATTCAATCTACTCACAATATTGGAATGGCCATTTATCCCACTTATCCTACCGATTACATTGCACCTTAGCCTCTGCAGGAAATTTATGTACCTTTGTTGTAGGAGTTTCCTGTGTCTCTGTAGGAAATTAAACTAAGGTTAGGAAAAGTGGTGACCCAACTAGAAAATATTGAAGAGATTATAGAGGGAGAAATCCCTCATACACCTAAAATAGAAAGTGTATAAGAAACAACAGAAAAAAACATTCTAAGATCATAAGAACCTACCTTATCTCAAACTGTCCAGCCTCCTTTTCTTGAGAAGTTGGGGGTGGAAGAAATGAAAAAAAAAATGAATTTGATCTAGTATCCAAGTTAAGAAATTTATGCATCAAGTTTCCTTTACTGCAAGCGATTAGGGATATCTCAATCTATGCTAAAATATTTAGGGAACTATGTATCCAAAAGATGGGGAGAAAAAGGAAAGAACCCTCTACAATTCAAGTAGGTGGGAAAATTGCAAGCCTTCTGTCTACCGGATTTGCCACAGAAAAATATGCAGACCCTGGAATTCTTGTGGTTACCACCTTCATCAATGGATATCCAATAATGAATACTTTAAATGATTTAGTTTCATCCATTAATATAATAACAATCGAAATACTATCTCATATAGGATTCTTTGATTTTCCTCCTACCCATACCGCATTATAATTAACAGATAGATCTAAGGTCAAGCCAAAGGGTGTTTTGGAAGACATTTTCATTTCATTAGATTCCTAGGAATATCCTGTGGATTTTTATGTTCTTGAGCCTAAGACAAATTTAGGGAGGCACCCTTTGATCTTGAGGAGACCTTGGTTGGCCACAACGGATGCCTTCATGAGGTGTAGCTCAAGGAACATGACCATCACTCATGAGGCTGAAATTAAGCACATCAATCTATATCCCCCTGCCAAACCCCTCTTTAATTCAGAAAAGATTCATTGGGATGAGGAAGAACTTAATTCAGAAATTATTTAACCAGTTTTGACCATAGCTCAAGCTATGGTCCTTCAAGAAAATATTGGGGATAATTTAATTAATTGCCCTATTTCAAACCCTGATTTTTCCCAGCATTTAGAGGGGTAGTCAAGTCATGATATAGATGTCATTGTTGAGCATAACTTCCAAAACCATAGTACAACAGTTGAATTAGATTCATCCCTCCTATCTATATTTCCTGCAGAATCAACAACTGAAGGTGGAAGCAAGGTAATTGAGATCTTTCCCGGAAAAACTTTAATTATCAATTTTTCCCTAACTTATGAACAGGAAAATCGATTAACTGAGATATTGAAAGATTTTTCAAACACATTTTCTTCGGAATATGTAGATACAGATATGATACTTGGTATCTTCTCTGATATTTTATATGATTGCATAAAGGTTTATATGGATGATTTTATGGTGGTGGTGATACTTTTGAAGAGGCTTTACTTAATCTTAGGAAGGTTTTGCAAATATGTAGAGAGACTAATATTTCATTAAGCAGTGAAAAATGTTTTATAATCATGACTCAAGGCATTATCTTGGATCATCATGTTTCTGCTGCAGGAATTAAAGTTGACCCAACAACAAAGGAAGTGATATTGAAGAAGAAAGAGCTGGAAATGGTGGGAAAGGGGGTCATTCCTTTCACTATCTCTTCTTGATTTTCTACTGCAATAAACTGATCTTACTTTGTTCCTTCTTGTGCTCATTAAACAATGAGAAGAACGTCTATTGGGTATAGGTTTATTCCTTTTTCCGGGTCTAATGGACTAATTACGAAAAATGAGCCCCCTTGGAGTCTTTTTTCAGTATTCTAGACTCTCTAAAATTGAAATCTGGCGAGCATAAACTGTCCTCAACTCGTTAAAATAACAGGTCAATGGACCCTTAGAGTAAATTTCATTTTTCAAGCAATTTTTGGTTTTCTCGTGTTGGACTGATGTGGAATTTCTTAAGGCCCTCCTTCCAACGATCTTGGCTCATCGATATCAGCGAATTATCTGGGTTTCAAGATTAGAGACTAGCGATGCCTTGAAGCTTCTATACCTTAAAGGCAGGCTATATCGTCAGCAAAAATGGGGATTCATTATGGCTCCTTCACTGTTGGATCCTACAGGGGGTTCAATAACAGCTCATACATTCACACCTGATAGGATGCATCAGATGTACCTTGGTCCTCACTCTCATCATTGGTGGTGGGCCTCACTTTGGTTAACAACTGACCTTAATGACTGGTAATCCAGTGAGTTCATTGTTCATTCGACCTCAGCCTATTTATTCGTGTGCAATGAACTGTACAAGAGGGGAAGAATATGGTTTCCTATAGATGGAATTCTTGCAGAACATTCCAGCCATAGCATTTCCGCAGCAAAAACAATTATTTCCTGAAGAATGAATTTCACGCAGAGAATATTCTATGGAATATGGAAAGTATCAATTATCATCATTGTTATTTGAGGCCACGTAGCTATATGATCTTTCATCTAATATGATTTCAAAGTGGTTCATAATTTCAAAGTAAGTACAGGCGTCATCAAATGTATTGATAGTTGTAAGGTAAGATCGAAGGTATGTTTTGACGTTAGAATACTTAGGGTAGAAAAGTAATGGTACAAAAAATTTTAAATTTGCATGAATTTAAGTCATGGCTACCTTCACAGAAAAGATAGCATTGACCGTTGGTATCTTACACAAATTCCCATTCCGAACTATTATTCTGATTTTCACGATGTTATCTTCCCAAATGTTTATCTGGCAGAATGGATCATGATGACAATCATGATCACGTTCCCCCATAACTCAAAGTTTACCATTACTCCCGAGTCTTTCCGAATTAAACCTTCTTGTTTTCATTGGGTTTGAATTATTTCCGCCTAGTTTTAGTAACAAGGGAAACTGTAGGGTGAAACTCGAAGCCGAAAGGGCACCCTCGTGCCTGCTAAACGCTTTATGAGGATCCACGCTATAAAGTTAGTGATTAAATAGGCTGCAGAGGGCACAACCCATCAAGACTGAGGAACCAAGTCTACCGCAACCCTCCTAGGGATAATGTGATGATGAGGGGACCTCCAAGGAATTAATGAGGGGAGCGTTTCTCAATGGGTGCTCCAAAAAAAAAAAAAAAAACTTGAAGGAGAATAGCTTGCAATTGTAGAAAGATGTGGAAGAATGGAAAGCGAAAACATCAGAAGGCTTTCCATATTATGAATAAACATCAAGTCCAGATTGGTCATTTGCCCAAGAAGAATGAAAAGTATTGGAACTCGGTACAGAAAGCAGAATCTAGCAAGGCACATCTAGACCATCTTGCTACAGTAGTTGCGGTCCAAAACAAGGACTGCATTTTCTTCTTGGAGGAACATTTTTTCTTGCATAAGAGACCCGCAAGAATCTAGGTGTGGGGGAGATGTTGAATCCCAATTTCGCTCATTTTTTATAATATTTATGAGGCCTTAACCCCGTTATTTTGAACCCTTCTTATCTTTGAAAACCCTCTTGTATTATATTTTGTGTGTTTTGACCAAGAGGTATTGTAAACTTGAAAGAATGCAAATTATTTCAAAATATATCATTTTATTTTAATTCCTAAGTATTTATGCTCCATACATTTATGATCAATTTCTCTCTCTCAAACTTCTTTCAAAGCCAAAGACTGAATGTTGTTGTTATTCACCATGTATTTATAATCACAGTAGCCTATGTGAAAAAGCTGTAATACAATACGAAAATTTAGAGAAAAGAGAAAATGGTGGTGTATTGACTTATTCAGTGAAGTCAAGCTGGGGAAGGAAGTGGTGGAAAATTTTCAAAAACTTAATTGGAATTTTGTGGTGAAAAATGTTCAAAATATTAATTGGAATTTTGCGTCATTCACATAAATGGAATTCTACATGATCAGAGAAGCAAGATAGAGGGAGAAATGGACTGTTCATTTGGGAAAGGAAAAATTGTTGTACTAAAAAAATTATTCGAACTTCATTGAAATTTTGTAAGTTGCATACCTGGACAAAATATTCGAGATACCAATGGAATTTTGTGCACTTGATAGAAATTTAATGATGTAGATCTGGAAAAAAAAATAGAAATTTAATGATGTAGATTTGAAAAAATAGTTGGAAAATTGTAATGCAACGGAGTGAGGAAAGTGGCAAAAGATCTTTCTGGGAAATGGGCGTCTTGACTTAACCGGGAAAAGAGAGAGTTAACATTGATTGTGAAACTTCACGGATACGGTGGAAAAGGAAGAAAATGAGCAGAATGGAGACCGATAAATCCGACTATTATTGGAATTTTGTTGAGTCTATAGAAATTCAATCGTTTGAGTTTTGTTTAGTTGATATAAATTCATTCAGACGGTAAAATGAGAGAAAAAGTGGGGAAATTATTCTGGGAAATTCACATATTTTTTTTTTGTAACTTCGTAAAAAAATTATCTTAAATTTTGTATATTTTTCTTAATATCATAAATTTATTTTAATTTTGGATTTATCAAGAGTTAAGATAGATTAAATCTCTTTTCATTTTAAAAATATTTGCATATAAAATATTTGATTTCCTTTTATGTTTGGTAAATCTAGAGTTAAGATGGATCTAAATGTGTTATTCTATAACTAGTACAACCACATTAAAAATAATAATGTGGTTGATCTAGCCAAAGGCTTCATAAATATAACAAAAAAACTATTGCAACACAAATAATGTATTACCAATGCACAAATTTCCCTGATTAACCATGTAGAAAAAGGTTATGGGTCAACTTTAACTTGAGAAAAAAAAGAATTACACATCTTATTGTAAAATGGATCATTTTGCTAAATAAAATTTGCTTATATATTAATTTCTCCATCTAATTAGAATATGAACTTATTAGAATTGAAATAATCTCAAATCCTGGGAAATTGGCAGGCAAGCTTAATTTGAGGAAAATAAAAGGAATTGTAGATCTTATTTTAAAATGAATCATTTTGATCAAGAAAATTTTCTTATATATTAACTTCCCCGTCTAATTAGAATATGAATTTATTAGAATTGGTATACTCTCAAATCCCTAGGAAATTGGTGGGCATGGAGCCACATCGCATGAATATAATTTTTTAAATTTACTAAAATTAATGCAACATAAAAAACTCTATAACAACGAAATATGAACTTATTAGAATTGGAATACTCTCAAATCCCTAGGAAATTGGTGGGCATGGAGCCACATGGCATGAATATAATTCTTTTAATTTATTAAAAATTAATTCAACCTAAAAACTCTGTAACAACCATAAACATTCAGACAAAGCACATGTTGAGCATATTCCTTTAAGAATCAATCTAGGTCATCAATTAAAAAAAATGTCAAAAAATCCTCATCCACCTTAAGTTGAAATAGGAAGACTTCAACAAACATTTACATCACTACAATATCTCTCCATCCTTTTTGGTTTTAGATTTAGTTTAAAAAAATGTTATTAAATAAAATTAAAATTAAACTATTTTGATTTCGAAACAGTCATGGTTTTTGGGCAAGTGGTTTTGAGAAGCCTATGATATTGTAACAAAGCCTATTAAGTTAATAATATCATGATAAAATCGGGGTAAATATCTATGGTTAAGAACCTTGTTATATGGTAAGTTTATTGTAACTAGTAATTGCCCCTAAAAGTGCTAAAGTACACTGAAGGAATAGAAGATTTGGGAAGATCATCTGGTGACTCACTCCAATGCAAGCATCATTAATCATTTCTATGGGTGGAGCAAGATTGCTTCTCAATAAGAATATGTAGTCAACATATATGGAAAACTACTCAGAGACACTAGAAAGGGACATCCAAATATCTGAACAAGACTCCACCTGTTCGATTTTAACACCTGATGAGCAGAATTACGCTACTATTAGGATTGAAGAAGGCATTTTCAATATTCAGAAAGAAGTCAGCGTCAATTCATCCGGTACAATCTAGAGCGAGAGCAAGAGGAATGGGAATGACAACAAAGGTGGAACTGGAGTAGAGTGACGTTCTTTTAGACGTGGAAAGAGGGGTGCTCTTCTAGGAAAAGAAATCTAACATAGCTAATCATAATTAAGTTCATTTATGTGCTAATTTGGAACTTCCAGGTTTTTATTTTTGTAAATATGAGAACTGTGATAATATAAAATTCCTTTTAGAAGGAAAAAAAGAAATTCAAGTGAAATAAGTAATACATCTCCCATGTGGTGAAATAACTAGGTTCTAATAACTGTTGTTCTAGATATGCCTACTTATCTAGGGAATTAGTATTCAAGTCATGAAACTGTCCGGGAAGGAGGCATTCAAAATGTTGAATTGTTTAGGGCATGTAGGAACTAAAATTAGGGTTTTATGAGCCCTAAAACACTTATATGGATGATGGGAGTGATATGC
>APFE030810242.1:0-13165 GCA_000404065.3 Pinus taeda
TGTAATTTTGATATATCATATAGCATTTCTTCTTCTTCTTCATGAGTCATGCTAGAGCTTCCAGGCTCCTTACTAGGCTTTTGCATTTTCTTTCCTCGAGGCATCAGTTACCGATAATAATTCTCTATTATGCCCTTTGAATTCATTCAAAATAAATTTTCAAACCAAGCTTAAGCAAAAATTTAAGAAAATCTACACACTTTTTTTCACTTTGTAGGAGCTTGATATTGCCTCTAATGTATCTCTGTACTTTCCGATCATCTACTTCTGAATTTGTGATCTGTAGTAGCCCTTTGTGTCCTCTTTGCAATGCCACAAGTCTGACCCAAATTGGTTTCTCCAAGGAAGAGTTATGCGAAATCTCCCACAGTGACTTGATTATAGACTAGTTCAGTAGAGTGAAATTGTACGATGTGCCACGAGTCATTGTTTCGGCCTTTGGATCTAAAAAATGCATACAAGAAGCTACAGTCCGTCCTATTTTTACACCTTCTTACGAAATTTCAATCTGATCCCCGGAGAGAAAGTTATGACGATTTTCCCCAGGTCACCTGTTTGGAATGTAATTCAGGAGTCTGCAAAAAGACCAACTTCCTCAGATCATATCTCCTCCAATATCGCGTGAAAAGCTCTGAAATTTGGACCCAAGGTTCAGCGCGATTTCTTATCAAGTGGGTTTTTTTGTGACTTCTGAAACGTCACAGAAGAAAAGTTATAGCAAAATATGCCACGATGACCTGATTTGGAGCAGCGAAAACCTACGAATCCAAGCTCTGATACCAAAAATGTTATGAAACAGCTCAGAAAGATTAAGAAAAGATAGATCAACGCCTTAGAATTCAGCCTCTTTCGAGGGCAACATCCTACATAAAATGAACAATTCTTGGATGAGACAAATGACAAAACCTCCTTTCTATATATAGGAGTCTAAGGAGTCACAATATAATCCAGCCGACCTAACAATAATAATATAAAGCCACAAAAATAATAATAGAGGGATTCTATGGGGCACAGAAATAACAATATGGGGGCAATAGGGGCACAACAATATTAATAAGGGGTATAACTACAATAGTAATGGGGTAATCACTAGTATTATAGGGACCCAACAGCGAAGCTTTCCTTTAAAATTCTTAAAGCGGGAATCATATAGTAATGTGCAATCCCCTTTGTGAAACACCTTATTTTAATAAATTTGTCGTGCCATTTTTCTCTTTGTTGTTGTATGGCAGAAGTTCTCTGGACAGCCACTAAACGAAATTCATCCAGCTCATTCAGTTGCTCCAGCTGGTGTTTCTGGCTTCTAAAAGATCCAGTCCAACTTCCAGAGCTGTTTTGAGCGTACTGATTTCAAATTCTATTGGGAACAATGGGGATTTACCATAGACAAGTTCAAATGGTGAAAATCCTGTCATGGTCCGCCATGTTGTTCTATGCACTCAAAGAGCTTCAGGAAGTTTTTCAACCCAATCTCGACAATGATTTTCCACTGTCTTGGTGAGAATGTTTTCCAATACTTTGTTTGTGCTCTCCACTTGACCGTTCACCTGAGGATGATATGATGTTGTTATCCTATGTTTGATCCCATATTTTTCCATAAGATTTTCTATCATGTGTGATGTGAACTGTGCTCCTCCATATGAAATTATCTCTCTCGGAGTACCATACCTGGCAAACATTTCTTCAAATAGAAAGTCCAAGACAACCTCCTCTGTTGCTTTTGCTACAACCTTGGCTTCCACCGACTTTGTCACATAATCTATGTAGACTAAAATGTGGACTTTCTTATGTGAAGATGAGTTAAATGGACTCACAAAATAATGGCCCATGATTCAAAAGGCTCAAGAAATACCTATGGTTGTAATGGAATTTCATCTAAGCGACTAGGTTGACCCATTCGTTGGTAGTTATCGCATCTTCGAACATAGTTTTATGCATCGTTGAAGATAGATGGCCAATAATATCCCATCTGTAACACCTTGTGGCCGGTTCATTTATCTGCAAGATGTCCCCCACAAGGTCCATCATGAGAAACTCTTAAAACCTCATAGATGTCACTTTCTGCTACACAATGACAAATCTGATGATCACCCCCTATAAAAGAGATATCCTGCTATCCATGAGTAACGGGCACTATGATGAATAATCCTTCACTATTCCCTGTATGAAAAATGTTGAGGTACTTTTCTTATAGCCAAATAGTTAGTACTATCTGCATACCAAGGGGTATTAGTAGAAATTGCAAACAAATGTTCATCCGAAAAGTTATCTTCTATAGGTTCTCCTTCATTATCAGCATTTAATCTAGACAGAAAATCAGCAACTACGTTATCCTTGCTTGGTTTATCTATAATGGTGTTATCAAACTCTTGAAGTAATAACAACCACCTCGTTATACGTCCAAGAGTTACAGGTTTGTTCATCAAATACCTGATTGTTGCATGGTCAGTGTGCACAAAAGTAAGATACCCAGTAATATAGTGTCAAAATGTATTAGCAACATAGATAACAGCCAAGAACTCTTTCTCCATTACCATATAGTTTAACTCAGCAGACGTTGAATTCTTGCGACATAATAGACCGCATACTGCTTCTCCTCTTACTGTCCCAACACTACCCCTACGCCTGTTTGAGAGGCATCTGCATGGATATGAAATGAAAGTTCCCAGCTGGGACCATGTAAGATTGGAGCTTGGTATATTAGTTCCTTAATATTTTCAAAGGCTACTTCACAATCATCTGTCCATAAAAACTATGCATCTTTATTTAACAGCTGAAAAATTGGAAATGCAATTTTAGAAAAAAAATCTATAAAACGCCTATAGTAGCCATCACAACCAATAAAACTACGTACTTGAATCAGTGTCTTAGGTACAGGAAAATGCATAATTACCTTTACCTTGGAAGGATCAACTTGTATCCAAACAACTGAGAATAAATGTCACAACACTACTCCCTCTTCTCTCATCATATGACATTTTATTGTACTCAGAGAAACATGCATTTGTTTACACCTTTTAAGAAATTTCTCCAAGTTTTCCAATCCTTCTTCGAATGACCCCCCATATGGCGTGAAGTAATCCATGTAAATTTCAACATTGTCAATGAGTAAATAAAAACAAATCCCCAGTATTGCCCTTTGAAAGGTGGCAAGTGCATTATAAAGACCGAACGGAAGGACTCGGTAAGCGAATGTCCCCCAAGGGCATGTAAAGGTAGTCTTGTCCTGATCCTCAGGAGCTATTTAGGTTTGGTTATTGATCCAGGTCCGGGTGTGACAAAGGACCTTTCCAAGACCTTTTACTTTCATGATGTGTTAAATTGCATTTTTAAAAAGAACATAAATGAATACATCTGCATGCTGTAAAGAAGAGGAACATGACAATCATCAACACATGAAAACATACGCTGTTGATAACAGAGTTCGTCTAGGAGGGACTACGTCTCCGGGCCCCGGTGTCAAGATGGTGTAGGACGCTGCATTAAGTGTTGTCAATAGTGATGATGTACACAAGAGGTGATTTCGCTATCATATAAGGAAAATTCCTTCACACAGGAGTGGCTCCAAGAGATGTTCCATTATAAGAACTCTCATTCAAAAGGACTCCTATTAGTATGACACAAAACTCATGCATGATGAGCATCCCACCAACATGGCATAAAAGGGATCTCAATGCAAACATACATGAAGACAACATGAGTATCCCATCAACATGACAACAAAAGGATCTCAAATAAAACATGACGAATCATGAAAACAAGTACATCCCACAAATGATTCCGCATCAAATCAAGCAGGAATCATGAAAACAAGTAAGAAACAAGATCCCACATCAAACATCAAACAAGGATTTGTGCAGCACAATGCATAGCAAAAGAAGTATGTGAACACACTGCATATACCTCACATCCTGGGGCCATCTGAAGAAGGATGTCAAGCTGTTGAAGCTGGTTGCATGTCGAATCTCGCGGCGTCAAATCTCATGGAAATGGTTGCTCGCACATGAATGCTAACACCTGCACTCCACTTAGAAAAGTGGCCGAAAAATAGAATGATAAAATGGAAAATCTGAACACACCATCAAATTTGTGGCGTCGAATAGTGCAAAATCGACTGTCAAATTTTTTAATTCTGAGAAAAATAAAATCTGGGGCTTAAGGAATCTTTTAGATTCCCCCTAGATTCCTCAAAGATTCACTCCTTTAGATCCTCTTCAAATCGGCTGCTCAGATCAGGAAACTAACTACGCCATTAGGTTTGTGTCACCGAGAGGTGTAAGATCGACATAAAATTTGTCCAATTTGGACACTGCAAAAATTTCACCCTCCTGGAAATTTTGCTCCTTCATGATTCCACCTACACTAAAAATTAATTAAAAATTATCTTGTCTCGATTTCCATGCCCGCTCCTAGTTCGTCCATGCTTCGGTGCACTAATGAAATGAAGGTTAATATAAGTTTTTGGGCAGATATTCCCACGTGGGGTTGGTTGGCGCAGCGGTTACGGCTCTATTTGTTACGGAGAAGGTCGAGCAGTCAAACCCCGCCTCCTCCTTTTTACATAAAAAATTATTTTAATGGGAAGGGAGGTTGGGATGGGCCCACCTTAGGTGGATCACCCACCTCACCTGTCCCTTTGTTTTAGTGGCCCATACACTTAATGTGGCGTGGTTCTCAGGATGGGGCCACGCCCCAAGGGTCGGCCCACCTTTTATGGTAACGACCATGGTTTCAATGGTTATGCCACGTACGGAGGGGAGGGACCAAGGGTAGTGTCCTGCCAATCCATTAATAATTGTTGATAAGGATTGGGGTGGTGGGATTGGTGGCCCACCACCCTTTTTTTAGTAATTTTTTTTTATTATTATTTAACCAATATGGTTGTTTTCAAAAATACGAATTTTAGGCTGAAGGATACATTTTAACAAGGCGAAAATTTCCCCTGAAATCTGGACAGAGTTGACCAGATTCTGTCTACTAGAAAAATTCCAAATTGTGTCTCCATTAACCTGCCCATTCAACAAAAGTCAACCAAAACTTTGACTGCCTCTATCTTCCTCATCCAAACTCAGATTGACGAACCGTTCACACCACCATGATCATGACGACGAGATATTTAATATGAACCTAGTTTGAGCATAGTCCAAACACTTTGATGTTTGAGCTTTCATAAACCCTCTTTGTCTTATGTGTGTCTCTGGAGCCACCTGGATCAATCCTCCCCACTAAGGAGCTTTTGGTCCTCCAAAAGCATGAAAAATAATCTGTAATTTCTCTGTGCCTTGTCTGCATCACAAGAGTTTTGAAAGGTCTCGCTTCCATCTCCTTCACCCTTTTTCTTCGGAGCCTTAAGCGACGAGCCGACACCTGCAATCTCTACAACCTATAGTACATTGTTTCTCAAATGCTGCCTTTCATGACCAACTAATGACCCAAGAGTCTCACACTTGCCACGAGTTTATAACACATACTCGGTGGTAAAGTTTACATCAAGATGGACACTATACCCCAACTACGAAAACAAGACCAACATATCATTGTTGCTCCAACAAGTGATGGCAAACACATCATCGCTACAACACATGATTTACAAAGATAAGGCCAAACACTATTTGCTTTGACAAGTGATGGAAACACGACATCACTTTCACAGTTTATCATGCAACTCAAAATAAGACCAAACATCATTGTTGTTGAACAAGTGATGGAAAACACATCATCACTTTGACATTTTAAAATGAAACAAATGATTTACAAAAGCACAACCATGACAAGCTAACATGTCTAGAAACCATTTTTCACTTATCAATGTGAATGGGTCACCTCGTGGCAGTTTTGCTTGTCGAACAATCATTTCACCTAGTTCATGCACCAGCGCTTTGTCTTTAAGGTGATGCCCTGGATGGAGCCTCCAACAAGTGGCTCTTTGATGGCCACTTCTATCACAATGGCTGCAATAGTGTTTTCTTCCTCTAGATCTTCTTAACATGTTTCTTTACCTACTGTTGAGAGGGTCTTTCACGCCTCATCCTTTTGTGTGCTTCCATTCTTTTCCAACACTTAGAAAATGTATGGTTATGTAATCCACAAAAGGTACATGTCTTTTGATGCCATGTTTTACATTCATCTCTAACAACATGATTATAATCAAAATGAACATTCGAAGATCGAAACTAGTTATACCTTTCCTTGCCGCCTCTGGTGTAAGTATGGCGATAAGAGCTTGCCTCAACTCTTTCCCTGTAATGGGAACTTCCATGGAATGATGGGGATGTTTTCCCATCATTCTCTTTCCTCGACGATTTTGGCGATGTCTCGAAAGCATATGACACCTTTGAGAATTCTCCCTTGGTTTATCTCAAATCTGAAAATTGAGGTCTCTCCATAACCTCCATTGGTTGAGTTATGCCTTGGTTATTAACACCAAGTTATTTTTCCTCCTCATGCCTCGTCCTGGTAAGGAGCCTCATGTTTGTCCCTGTAATTGGGATCTCCACATCTCCAACAGAAAAATCATACTATGTGACAACAAAATCGAAAGGAAATCAACATCTTCTACCTCCTTTGTCGATTTGGAAAGAACTGATGAGGGCTTCTCATCATCTATTGTTGTTGATTCGCTAGCTGCCTCAGCGTATTCTCCAAATTCCTTTCTGACATACCCAAGTCCTGCCTGACGGGGTAATTATTCTACTTTGATGGGATTGACAATGCCTTGGCCATTAATGCCCAATCCTTTTCCTTCATACGACATTCTCTTCAACAATTTGGAGCCAATTCCTATGGTATGATTTTCAAAAACAGTGAAATCATCATCAGGACACATACATGAATTCAGAGAACTACGTTAACCTCACATGGGTCACACTATAGCTTTTCCAAGGCCTTGTCCTTTGCTTGCAGTTGTCGTAGCAAACTGTGTTTCTCCTCTTTCTCTTCATGTAGACGCATCTTCAATTCAGCATTCTATGTTTAAATATTATGTTTGTTGTGCTTCATTTCTTCCAGGGCTTCTTTCGTAGCTTGCAACTAAAGCTGCAATCGCTCCTTTTCCTCTGTCTCTTTCTGTAGAGTTTCATACATTATTGCCACCCTTTTGGAAATTTTAAGCATGATCTCGTACATTTCATTTTCATCCGTTGTCACTGCACATTCCATTGTTCACACTTGCAATTCACATCCACGCAAAGACCGCTCTGATACCACTTGATCCAAGTTTGGGTGTGACAAAGGACCCTTCCAAGACCTTTTACTTTCATGATGTGTTAAATTTCATTTTTAAAAAGAACATAAATGAATACATATGCATGCTGTCAAGAAGAGGAACATGACAATCATCAACATATGAAAACATAAGACGTTGATAACGGAGTTCGTCCAGGAGGGACTATGGCTCCGGGCCCCAGTGTCAAGATGGTGTAGGGTGCTGCATTAAGTGTTGTCAGTAGTGATGATGTACATAAGAGGTGATGTCGCTATCATACAAGGAAAATGCTCTCACACGGGAGTGGCTCCAAGAGATGTTCCATTACAGGAACTCTTAATCAAAAGGACTCATATCAGTATGACACAAAACTCATGCACGATGAGCATCCTGCCAACATGGCATAAAAGGGATCTCAATGCAAACATACATGACGACAACATGAGTATCCTATCAACATGAAGACAAAATGATCTCAAATAAAACATGACAAATCATGACAACAAGTACATCCCATAAAAGATTCAGCATCACATCAAGTAGGAATCATGAAAACAAGTAAGAAACAAGATCCCACATCAAACAACAAACAAGGATCTGTGTAGCACAATGCATAGCAAAAGAAGTACATGAACACACTGCATATACCTCACATCCTGGGGCCATCTAAAGAAGGATGTCAAGCTGTTGAAGCTAGTCACATGTTGAATCTCGCGGTGTCAAATCTCATGGAAACGGTTGCTCACACATGAATGCTGACACATGCACTCCACTTAGAAAAGTGGCTGAAAAATAGAATGAGCAAATGGAAAATTTGAACACACCATTAGATTTGTGGCATCAAATAGTGCAAAATCGATTGTCAAATTTCTGAATTCTGAGAAAACGAAATCTAGGGCTTAAAGAATCTTTTAGATTCCCCCTAGATTTCTCAAAGATTCCCTCCTCCGGGTCCTCTGCAAATTGGTTGCTCAGATAAGAAAACTAACTATGCCATCGGTTTCGTGTCATCGAGAGGTGTAAGATCGACATAAAATTTGTCCAATTTGAACACTGCAAAAATTTCACCCTCCTGGAAATTTTGCTCCTTCACCTGCATTAAAAATTAATTAAAAAATATCCTGTCTCGATTTCCATGCCCTCTCCTGGTTCCTCCATGCTTAGGTGCACTGATGAAATGAAGGTTAATATAAGTTTCTGGGCAGATATTCCCACGTGGGTTTGGTTGGCGTAGTGGTTATGGATCTGTTTGTTATGGAGGAGGTCGGGTAGTCAAACCCCGCCTCCTCCTTTTTACATAACAAATTCTTTTAATGGGAAGGGAGGTCGGGTTGGGCCCACCTCGGGTGGCCCACCCACCTCACCGGTCCCTTTGTTTCGGTGGCCCAGACACATAATGTGGCATGGTTTTGAGGATGGGTCCACGCCTCAAGGGTCGGCCCACCTTTTATGGTAATGGCCACAGTTTCAATGGTTATGCCAGGTATGAAGGGGAGGGGCCGGGGGTAGTGGCCCACCCATCCATTAATAATTGTTGATAAGGGTTGGGGTGGTGGGATTGGTGTCCTGCCACCCTGTTTTTTAATATTTTTTTTATTATTATTAAAACAATATGGTTGTTTTCAAAAATCTAGATTTTAGGCTGAAGGAGACATTTTAACAAGGTGACAATTTTTCCTGAAATCTGGTTGGAGCTGGCTGGATTCCATCTACCAAAGAAAGTCCAAATTGTATCTTGATTACCCTGCCCAGTGAGAAAAAGTCAACCAAAACTTTGACTACCTCTATCTTCCTCATCCGAACTTGGATTGACGAACTGTTTGCACCACTGAAATCACAACAACGAGATCTTTAATATGAACCTAGTTTGAGCATAATCCAAACACATTTATTTTTGAGCTTTCATAAGCCCTCTTTGTCCTGTGTGTGTCTCTAGAGCCACTTGGATCAATTATACCCACTAAACCCATCCAAGAAAGAGCAGAACTTCTTTTCGGCCAGGGTATCAAGGACTTGGTCGATAAATGGCAGTGGAAAATGATCTTTTAGGGTTGCTTTATCCAGCTCCCTATAGTCTACACAAATCTGCCATTTACCATTCTTTTTAGGGACAATGACCAGCGGAGATACCCACTAGCTATCTGAGATTGGGTAAATAAATCTTGCATCCAATAACTTCTAAAGCTCCTCCTTGATAATGTTCTTCAAGGCAGGGTTCATCCTTCTTTGAGGTTGTCTCACAAGTTGACAATCTTCTTTGATGTAAATATGATGAGTACACAAATCGGAAGGGATACCTATCATATCAGTATAATCCCAGGAAAAAGCTTCTTTATGTTCTCAAAGGATCTTAAGGAGTTGTTCCGTCTAGTCCGGTGAAAGATTTGGGTTGATATTCAATGTCTTCCCTGGCTCAATCTCCACTGATATGCTGTTATAAAGTGTTGTTACAAGTATGTCTTCACCTTTGGTTTTTGATCCAATAGTTTCTTGTATCTCACAGCTCATGAATGATTCCAAAAACTGTCGAATTGGCGATAGTTGGATTTGCAACAGCATGATGGCTACTAATAAATCTATTGAGAGTATCATATTCTATCTCATTTTTAAATTAGAGGGATTACACCATAGTAAGCACTGTCTGAAGTTCCTGTTGTTCAATTTTGATCCCATCTAAGGACAAAGAGTTATGCTTGGTCTTTTTTTGCGAGCTCAGTTCTGCAGGGGGACAAAGAATAAGATTTTCCATATTTTCCCCATTAGAAATTATCATGTTTCCTAATCGACGCCTGATATAGGCATCAACGATTACAAGCCACGGCCGTCCTAAAATAAGGGGATGACCACCAGCTGGGGACTATGTATACATGACTAGGAGATCAATGGGGTAGCACTAAGAGTCCACTAAAATCGTTATGTCTTCCAATTTCCCTATCGACCTGATTGTAGATCTGTCAACTAATTCAAAGACTGTAGGGGTTGGCTTGAGGTCACGCAATCCCAATGTAAGCATGTTTTTGGAAGTAATTACATTAATTGCAGTGCCCAAATCTACCAGTACATTCAGAATATCTACCCCATTAATCTAAACTATTAGAATTGGGTTCCTAGGATCCCCATATTTTACAGGCATAGCCTTTCCCAGCATAATGTCTGATAATCTCCCCATAACATGAATTATAAGAGGATCTTTTGTTTTCTTCCTAGGTCTCTTGGAACAATATTCTCTCATAGTTTTAGTGTAAATAGGTACATCTTTCATAGCCTGAAGTAGGGGGATTTTGATAAACAAATTCTACAATCTCCTAAAAGATCAAATTCTAGTTGGGTGACTGGTTTACTCAAGGCTAATTTTTCTGGATAAGGAGGGTTGGTTTGAAAGGCCTAAGTAACAGTCAAATGAGAAGGAGAATTTTCTGTAGATGGTTGGGTTGTCTGATCCCTGACTGCTTGAGACTCTGGATTCTCGTCATCAAGATGTTCAACAATAACAGGGGATGTAGGAGCATTTACTACCCAACCATATCGTAGATTTATCTCATTAAACCTTGCGGTAGAAATGTTGTACGAAGGAAGGTTGAGGGTGTCTACTTGTTGAGTGCCCTTATTGTTTGGATTTGGGTTTGGCTGAATAGGAATTTGAGGCCAGAGAGGAGGATTATTGGAGGGGGTGTTAAAGGGAAATTTTAATTGTTGTTGTTGTGTAGGTTGAGGAAATTGAGCAGCAGGGGGAACAGGACTACGCCAACTTTGAGACCATGAATAAATTGAATTAGGTTGAGGACACGATGGTTGCCAAGGTTGGTATTGATAATATTGAGGCCAAAAAGGAACTGACTGAGTGTTATATACCTAGGGGGGGTAATATGGGGTACCAAGGGAGGTACCCAAGGTAATAATGTAATAATGAGATGGGCCATAGTAATAAATAAGTTGGTTAACCCATGTGATGTAAGGGACCACAAGTAGTTAGTAATAATGTAATGGGCCCATGGTATTAGTGGATGGTATGAGGGAACCATGGTAATGATCCATGGTATTGTATGTATGAGGCCTATATAGAGTCTAACAATTGCTATCAGAGCTATAACAAGTGGTATCAGAGCTACAACAAGTGGTATCAGAGCACTTTCTTGGGCAAAAAAGTGGAGAAATATTTTTTTTATTTTTGCAGGAGTTCAAGGGCGACGAGTTTGCAGATCAGATTTGTACATTTTGGTGCAATATATGAAACATATATTTGCATATCTGGATTCTATTTGAAAAAATACCCGATTTCAAAAAAAAAATCAGTCGAATCGGAGTCCGGATGAAGGAGATATCGCTGATCTAAAAATCAGTGAGGTTGCAGATAATTTTTCAGGGCAGCCAGTTTGAGGCGCAGATCTGGACGTCCTGGTGCAAGATCTGAAAAATCTAATTGTATATATGGATTATTTTTGAAAAAATACTCAATTTCAAAAAACAATTCAGTTGAATCAGAGCCCGGATGAGGAAGATATCGTTGATTTAAAATCAGCTCTTTTTTGCAGAAATTTTGGTGGCGGCGGGAGAGTTGCAGCACAGATCTAAAATTCTAGTGCCTGGATCAAGATTTATATCACATGGGTAGATGTAGGATGATTGTTCCATTTCTGAAAACAGGTCATAATAGGGATTCTGAGCAATATTGACAAAACTGTGACGATTTCAAAATTTTGCCAAATCAGCGAATTTTTTCTCAAAACCCTCTTCATGACAACTCTATATTTTATTGGAAAAGATGATAGCCCTACTATTGAAGAATTCATACAAAATCTAAAGAACATATTTGGGGAGGGATGGAATTGTATGGTACCACTTTTTTTTAAAGAAGAGGCCGCCATATGGTGGAAATCATTGGGCATCACTAACTTGGCCAAATGCCCGGATGAAGAAATGAAAAAACTCCTTATGGACAAATGGTCTCGGGTTAGAAAACAAGATAAGGGGAAACATGTGGAGTTATTTTCTATTGGTATATCCTTATTACAGGTTCATGGATTGATTCAGAAAGAGAAGATCATTATTTCTATAAATCCTAGTTGCAAGCATAATTTCATCAATGTTAATTTGGCAAAAAAATTGCAAGTTCCCACAAAACACATTGAAAACACACAGGTGGATGATGAGGATGTCCAAGTGTATAAGGTTTTGAAGATTTCTACGGATAAGTAAGTGTTGCATAGTGATTTTTATACTTCAGAGATAGATAATTTGGATGTTGTTTTGGGATACCCGTGGATGGAATCAGTGGGTACTATAAATATTAATGTGCAGAAGAAATTCCTGAAGCCCTGGTATAAAAAGAAGAAAATTACATTACAGGATATTTCCATCAATAAACAGGTAGAGTCCACAGAGGTTGACGTAGAAGATGTTCCAGGGACTGACATATCAAATGATGAGCAGTTGATGGTCGACAATCAAACACAAACAGAGGCTGAAGCCGAAAAGGTAATAGGTGCTGACACATCTGATGAGGGTTCAATGGTTGAAGTCATATTGGAAAAGAATACACCACAACAGGTACCACAACGGGGTGAATTAAAGAAAAAGACACCGTGGGTTAAAACTTCAACATATCATCACCCACATCACCCCGCAAGAAAACAACCAACAAAATGGAAACCTATTAGCCACAAGGACAACAACCCCCGTATGATGGATAGCGAGGAGCGAAGATCCACCTACTACACAACAAAGAAGAGTTGCCACGGTCAACTTCCATCTCAAGCGAGCGAGGCACCAGCGAGATCGAGGGTTCACCTTTCTCTTGGATGGCTAGATGCACGTGCTTGGTATCAGTGGACTACTCTTTTGAGTAGATCTTATTATGTGTGTTCTCTCATGTTTCGGGGACGAAACATGTTAAGGGGGGTGGAATGTTATGTACCTAGGGGGGTAATATGGGGTACCGAGGGAGGTACCCAAGGTAATAAT